>JAODUP010000656.1:222500-298778 GCA_025642065.1 Paralvinella palmiformis | reverse complement strand
TTGATACTAAAGGTTATGATGATACAACCCCTTTAAAATGCGAATACCAAAATTGAAGTGCATAATATATGGAAAAAGGGCAACTAACCATTTAACAGTAGATTGTTAGAATAAAATTATGTTTTTTCTGTGAGACAAAATCTTCAAAATGCAATCGACTGTTTATAGTTCGCACTGATGTTGCTAGTCGGCATCTTTCTTCAGCAATTGAAAACAGCATTGATGATAACTACCATGTCAAACTCAGCACTGCTATAAGCCACAACGATGCACATGCCATTGATATTTAGTATCATAACAAATGTTGGACGACCCATGTTACCAATGTTCTCCGCAAACAAAGCCAAGAAAGATCAATTCCAAATACAATAAATGAAATAGCAGCCGACATTCAGTTCATAAGCCTGGTTGAAGATACTCTGCTTGCTGGTGAGATTCTCAAAAAAGTATAATCTAATCTGCATACTGCATACATAGATATTAGGTCAGCTAGCTGTGTAGAGAATCATGTGTGTTCGCGTAAAAAGGTAAAATAACTTATTGCAAGTTAAATTCCTGGTATAGAATTCCATAACCCAAATTCCCAGAATAGAGCAGTGCAGATCACAGCAGAATCGCAAAAAAACAGATTTAAGCTGACATGAAGACATTATTCGAAGCATCCAGTATTCCCCGACAAGTGATTGTAAAAACGGAAATATGGAATTTCAGCTGCTCACTAACTGACATAACTGATCCACATGTACAAACATAATTGTATACATTGTCACACAAGAAATAAATCTGATGCTGTTAGGTACCACAATGAAATGCCACAACAGCTACGTATTGGTGTAGCTGTAAGACAAGCAATAAGGGACAGAAAAGTCATCAATCTTCTGCACAGCTTAAGTGTTTCAGTGGCATACTAGCAACTCCTAAAACTAGAAATTCAAATAGCTAATACAGTTCTACAAAAACTGCAAGAAGGTTTGGAGTCTATATCCCTGCAAACATTGTTCCAGGCCAACATATATTCTTTGCAGTAGACAATGTTGGTTTTGATGAGGATATGCCAAATCGAAAGCGTATACTTCATGGCAAATTAATTGCAATGTACCAGAGACATAATTCAGAGGGTATAACATCCAAATTATACTTCATAGGCCAAGCCAAAATGAATATCATCAAGGAACTACCTTCAACAATCACTGATCCCCTTCCCAGTACAACGACAAAAGGTTCCAAACCACCAAGCCCAGCTTACCCAACATATGCCCTCAATAACGAACCACAAGCAGGCAGGGAATACATATATGAAATGGCTTGGCTCCTAGGGAAAGCTCTGTCTAGTGAAACAACCCAATTCAGCACAGAACAAGAGAAAGAAACATATGCATACCATATTCCAGGCTAGACAGCTTACAATTCTCTTTTGAGTAAGTCAATGATTCTCACAAGGGTTAATACACGTCCACTACTTGCTGCTCCGGCTCATGAGTGACATACGCTGCTAAAAGTCTTTAACTAAGCACAAGACATATATGCCAAGGTTGTTGGCCCAGAACGAAAAGTGATAAATCTTGACCTGGGTTTAAACAAACCAGCCAAACAACTTCAAATGCCTTGGAAGGATTGCAGTCACCTTAGCCTCTTCCCCGAGGAACTGCCTATGGTTATGGCTCATCTCCGAACACTTGACTCATACATAGACAATAGTGGGCTAGATTGGATTGAAGCAGACGTATATAGTTCAGCTACCGTGAAACTGATTATTGGGGGACGACTTGTCAGAAGGGGTATCGCAGCACATTTAATTACCCTACAGGCTTCGTTCACACTCTATGCAGAAGCTTTCATTAAAGACAACACGTATTTTTTTTAACATGTACATTGATTGTACATTGAATTGATCGAGTTCAGATGTTTAAAAAGGGAAACTAAATTGAAAGGAGCTTTTCATCGGAGTATGCATATGAAATAATATTATTGGCTAATATTTAGTTTTTGTTGATTTCAGGGTGGCATAATTATAGGAACAGAAATTTCTGAATTATCTTAAGGTAATCAATTCATAAACGAATAATGCGCAAAATCGATTTCACTCAATAAGTGTCCGTCAACGAATTTCAATATAGTAGCCCAAATCGAACTGGGGTTGATAATGTTATTTCCTTAATTAAACCTTATAATAATTAAGATGAAGAGGTATCATTTCTCTCTTTCAATCTATACAGATTTAGAGGTTACTAAGATAGCATTCACCTACAGCTATGTCTGTATTGCACCACAACAAACGTTATGTTATAGATGGAGGTTAATAAGTGATAATTAAACGTGTCTTCTTAGCATGAAATTCTATTTTTGTTTTCTCAGTATTCCCAAAATTCTATTTAGAAAAGGGAGACATATTTTGTTATTGTCCAGTAGAAAAACATGTAGTACCAAATAGCATTGCTCTAATACGTTAACACCAACTACGTAGCAGTAGATTATGTGACACTTTACAAATTTATTATCGTAAATTTATCAATCAAGTTTGATCAAAAGAATGCCTTGAACAAACCCGAAAAGATAATTGATTCATCCTTTACTACTTAAGGAGCCAGTCCACCCTCACAAAATATTTTTAAATATGTAATACTTAGAACAGTAACCAAAGATTCCACAATAATAATCACGAAAAGTACCTGCTATCATAGATATAGAGAACTAATCCAAATTACTGGAGGGCCGCCATTACGGCTGCACTGGAGCCATATTGGAAGGCTAGAAGGAGAAAACTGAAATGCTGTGACGTCACACGGGCGCTCTATAAACTGACGCGCATTATAGTTTCTCTTGAGCGTTATTATTTGAGCCATTTTGAATTATCTTCCCCTCGTAAAGTTCCTTCTGGCTCAAATTGATATGGTTGTATATCATTCATTCAAGATAATGCCATTTAGTTCTGGAATAGTTCTTTGCGCACACTTGTTTACATGCTATTGTACGGGCTCTACAGACTTCAGGTCAACCGGATACGCTGAAGTGACGTCAGCATTCAGGAGCTTCCGGTTACTGTCTATCTTCAAAATGGCATCGGCCACAGGTCATTAAAAGTCGATTAATCAGCACTTTGAACTGGATTATTTTATATGTGGGCGATCGTTTACACAGTTTGATATTATTTATGATATTTGTGAGTATAGCTGTATTAGTCCTTAAACTTTGAAATGAAGGTGAACTCTCCCTTTAATGTATCAACTCATCAGAATGGCTATGATATAACCTTCATGTGAGTGCTTTGTCAACAATATTAAACAGAGATGTGGTGGAAGTATCTGGTGTACCTCCTAGTTAATGTCTGCGAAGAGATACAAATCAAGAAGATATGTCATTAAATAGAATTGAATAGTAGTCTTGTGTCATATTTATGGTTTATTTAAATCATCCAGTAGAAGTTTAGTTTCTAGATATGTACATATGTTTGTTTAATTGCGTGAGTGTGTGTGTGTGTATGTATGTGTGTGCTTGTGTATGTGTGTCTGTATTTAATATATTAAGATATTAAAGCTTCTGATCTTCTGATGTTACTGGTAATTCTATTCTAACAATCTACTGTTAAATGGTTAGTTGCCCTTTTTCCATATATTATGCACTTCAATTTTGGTATTCGCATTTTAAAGGGGTTGTATCATCATAACCTTTAGTATCAATATAACCTCCAGATAAAAAACAAATTCCATAGAGTCGAATATTCGAGACAGGATAAGTATGAAACATATGACTTATCTGAAGGTTGTTTCGTCTTTCACTTCGTCTCATTACCTTTGGAGGTCGCTCGGCCCATTTAGCCTACCTTGTGCACAAAAGTGGCCGTAAAACATCAATCATCATCATCATCATCTTATTAGACCGAGAGCTGATGGGGGTGGGGGGTATTTATGTGTTGTTCACCAAAAGGTCTGAGGTTTGTTTCATAATGACAAATACCTCCTGAATTCAGAAATCTATTTCTTCCAAATATCCACTTGGACAACTTTTCACAAATCACCCTCAAAGTGAGGTACCCTCAAATCCCAAAATCGCGATCCCACGGTGATGCTGTATTTTTTAACCAATACATTATTATCTTGGAAGCCTGGTATGCTTTACCAATATTTACAAATGCGGTATCATTATAATTGATAACATCTACTGGTTCATTTGATACACAGGAAATGTATGATAAGTAAGGAATTGTGATATTTATTAATATTAGTTTGGTATATCCCAATATATTTCATATTACTCCGTGAGATGTTAATTATTTACTTTATTTTTTGCTTGGAGAAACCATGTATATGAAAATATAAATGATGAAAATTGTAAATATCCGTGGTGATTGCTCATAAAAGCTAAATGAGGTTCACAATATACAAACAAAATCTCTCTCGAAAATATTAACTTTGCAGTTATTGTTATTTTCTTATATCAGAAATCAGATGAACCGGTGTCAATTACTGGTGTGCTTGATGGTCAAATAACTAATACATTATTAATATTTAAATTTGCTAAGGGTTTACTCAATGTTCCACTTTTGGACATATGTTTGCTGAGATTCACTTGATTTGTATTTTGAATTTTGTTTTTTGGCCAGGGCCGGGTAATTTTTTTTCCAAATCAGTTTTTCACAAAAAAAGGGGGGCTTTCGGGGAAAAATTAAGGGCCCCCCGAGGTTTTTTTTCTCCCCAAAGAGGTATTTTGGGGAATTAAAGGTTTTTTCCGGGCTTCTTGGCGGGTCCCAGCAAATTATTCACATTTCCAAACAAAACAAAGATTTTTTTGAAGTGCACCAGAATTAGATGGACATCAGTGTCTCTACAAATGACATTATTCGTTGATATCCTCTGTATGCTGCTTCACGCACATGCATGATTAACATCGTGTCCGCTTCTTCGTGGTTTTCAGAAAGCCTGGTTTGATTTCTTCTCGTTGACTTTGTATCTGTAGCCTTGATGAATCCGCCTCCCTTCATCATCTCATATCACTCTGGTTGGTCTTTGCATTTTATCATGATAACATCAGATAAGAACCAGGCAATATTAGCCTTGTTTTCATTCAAGGGGTGAAGGCGCTGCATACGTTGTGGAGCTTCCCAATGGACTGTATCAGTGCATGCCCATCAATCAGCACACAGGTCTTTATGTCAGCATCTGGAATATCAGAGAAATTCGCAGTCAAGCAATCAAGATGCTTATAAAATCTGCCTTCGATATTGTGTTCATCTCTCCTCCGGGCTTTGCTAATGATTATGGGAATGGAGAAAGCTCATGCTTAAGCACATTCAACATCTCTACTGCTCGGTCTGCGATGACAATATTGAGCAGACGCTGCAGCAGCTTCCTATCACCTTTGATTACTTTTTCTATATTCTATATAGTATACACTTTAGCTTTGTATAGGTCAGCAAAAGTCTTTGGTTGATCCTTCGTTTGTGCATCATACAACCCCGTGGTTCCCTCCGCTACTCGTTCCTTCACATTGGTGATGACTGCCTGCATAACTCTCTGTTATGCAGTTAAATGATCACTGACCATCTCACATGTTGTAGTGGCGTATATTGCCACGGACACTAGCTGTTTGTCCATAGTCTCTGAGTAGGTGTATCCATCCTCTTCTGATCATTTCATGTCTGACCTGAACACATCAAATCCTCAGAGTTGGGTAGTCAGCTTCTTCACATCATCAGCATCACATTTTGTTCGAGAAGGGAGAAAGGGAGAAAACCGTCTCTTTATCGTCATCTTATAGGTTAAAGAGTGGCCTGGTTTCTTGTAAATGCGCGATCGTTCTGACCACATAACAAAAACTTGTCCCTGGTTTGGCCATTTCTGTTGATGCCGATGATGCCATTATGCATCTTGCATGTCTTTGTGATCCATTCAGTTGCCTTATCAGCCGAGACTTGGTTAAAACGCATTTTGGTCCTCTTCACTACAATATTTCCATCAGGCAACTCTGCTTGGATTTCTGGTGCTGTCTTATTGAGGAGTTTTATGCCTGCAAGGTAAACTGGACCCTACCAAGCACAGTTTGCGTGGTCATATATTGAGTCATGGCAGTATTACAGTGAATTATTCTAGGTGTAGAATCCAGTTTTCATCCGTCTCAGCTCTGATCGAATCTAGCAAGATCTCAACTATGCTCATATAAGCTGACCAGAATATGAAGGTTTGATTATCACAGTTTGATTGGTCAAACTCTTCCATGGGGCACTCTACATTCTCACTATGAAGTGCATCTGACAGACAATCCATTGCAGTGCAGAGCTTTGCTCCATGGTCAGCGTGTTTGTGCTTCTTAAACACCTGACCCACACTTTGGGCGAAATCTTTAACTCCCACATCATGTTCATGGCCATACTCAGCTAGTCACTTGAGGTGCCAGAAAGCTTCGTATGTAAGTTGATCTCACCTTACCGCACGGTAGTATGGAACTCCCATCCAGCAAGCTCGGAGTGATATTCTCTGCATATACACCTGCCTCAGTCCACAGGTCGTCCAGTCTTGCATTGTCCATGTGTTGGATAATGCTTTCGAAAAAGTTGAAGCAGATCTGGCGTGCTTCAGTGGGAAAGATGACGCTGTCATATTTGTGATTTCTCTACACCAATTCCTCTCCCTTGCTGTACACTCGTTGGTCAGCAGTAACGAGTGTGTGCTTCTGTCCGATATGGTTTGAAATGGCCATAAGGAACAGGGTGTGTGTCAGTGATGTGTGGACTGATTTACATATACCCGTACGCATAATGACCGTCATCTTCAGGATTGTGTCTAAAATGCATACAACTAAAGTAATAGTATACTGTAGAGGATTTGGGATGGCATAAATGGCTTTATAATGCTTGAAAACATACAAATAAACTCCAGGATGACTCAAATCGAATTATTATGTGCAAAGTTATGCAATGCCATTTGGTCACCAAGTGGACATCATCTTGGACAAGGTGGCCGCTATTTTGGATTTTTAACTGTTCACTTATTGGGATTTGAAGAATGCTTCAAAAGATTCTTTGTGTCGATTATTATACTTCTGTTGCAATAATAAGCTACAAATAAACTTCTGAAAAGGTCATTTTTGACCTTGGGTACCATTAAATGTCATTAAAACTTAAAATTGACAATTCCATCCACCCAAATCTTGTCTGGCATCCTACGAATGATTGATTCCACGTTGATGTCTACTACTAAAAAACGATGCCATTAAAAATATTCTTCAGGCATTTTCCATGCTTAGCCGGTCCACTATTGGTTAGCACCTTTGTTAGAAACAAGTGACAGCAGTTTGTCAGACGTATGACGTAGTGCATTGTGGAAGGTTTGACATAAATATTTGCTAGCTCCAGTTTTTCTATAATATAAACACATATATTTCTGTAGAAATTATATTTCAGTCACCATATAATTTACAAAGGCCTTTAATTACAGTGTTGAAAGTAATGAATAGTCATCATTTACCATAATCATATTCTCATCCCACATTCGCACAAGAAAAAGTAAATCACCAAAGTACTTCACTAAGGTAGCAATATAAAGCAACATGTACGAAGAATATAAGAATTTCTATTATGGATTAATTTGGTGCGAAATGCGAATAAATCAATCATACATCGCTTCATTATATTATAAAAAATCGTGCTTTCCGTATTTTAGCAATACAATAATTCCAGTCATGCAGACCACTTCTTAAAATATAGTGGTATAGAAAAACTACTTTACATTAAGCTATTATATTTATTTTTACAAGTTATCATACAATCTGCCAAATTAAAGTTTGAATATTTTTGTGTTTAACAAGAATATGCCCAACTCGATATTGACAAGATGTATTATATATGTCTTTCCAGTTAAGTGGAACATATGGACAGTTATTTCTGTGATTTATAACGATAATCATGATTAATTATAATTAATAATGTTGGATTTATGAGCTATATATTTTGATGCAAATTTGTCAACCTGTTTTATATGTCTTTCCAGTAAACAAATGACATCCTTATTTTTATTGTACTATCTTTATATTACTATTGTTTCACTGTGTGCATGGTTTCTAGTTTGTCTTGGCTGATGCCCCTTTGTCAATTCTTATTTGGGGCCAGTGGAAAGATTACAGTAGCTACAATGGTCCTCCAATATGCCATATTATTTACTAATCTAAATCCAAGTTAAATATCCTTACCTAATATTGTACATATGTATGCGAATATTGGGAAAATATTCATTCATTCATTCATGCATTCATTTAAATAGACAAGTAGCATGAGCGTACTCTGCGTTGATCGGAACATCAAATATAACTGGCATACGTATGCATATTCATGATAAAGGAGAAGATATGTTAATTAAAAGTAGTCCATATAATCCAAATACCCTGCTCATGATATCTTGTTTTAAATGTTTGCATTCGTGTCAGGAATAAAAAATAACTCGTTTCAAATATTAATTACTTTTGGATTAGCTGCTTCTGAAGGTAAAAATAGTAATTATAAGTAATAATATAAGTAATGTATTTTATTACTTAAATAAAATAAATTTTTTTACAGAAATTAATTATGTTATTACTGTTATTACAATAATAGAATAATTAGAAAATAAAAATTGTTCCTAGAGAAAGTGTTCATATGTGTTCCCTAATTATACAGCTCTCTCTCCCACCATCTCTCACACACACACACACACACACACACACACACACACACACACACACACACACACACACACACACACACACACACACACACACACACACACACACACACACACACCACACACAAAAAAATACACACACAACACTCTCTCTCTCTCTATATATATATATATATATATATATATATATATATATATATATATATATATATATATATATATATATATATATATATTTTTTGAAATCATTATATATATATATATATATATATATATATATATATATATATATATATATATATATATATATATAACTGATTTTAATAAAGTAAAGAAGTATACAAAAAATGAATAAAAACAAGGCAAGCCAGGTATAAAAAAGAGATTTCGTTTTTTTTTAAATCCAAATATAAGTGCATTGCTTTTCATTTTGGTGGAACATAGTTGTTATTTCACGTCAGAGAGCTAATCATCATAACGACCGTTTTCGCAGTATGTTTATTACCCCAAGGAGCTTTCCATTTGATTCCTTTGTTCTCTCCAATATTAGGTCCATAATGACCAGTGAGTAATACAGTGTGACATTTGTCGTACCACCAAGGGGCTTCATATTGGATAGCGCAATTTTTCCCAACCCGGTCATTGTCTCTGCTTTTAGTGGTAAACATCATGCCGTCATGATAGGTAAGACTATCACCTGTAACAGAATATAGTACATGTATGAAATGCATAATAAGTTGTTTAAAAGGTATATCAAAGCCGGTCAATATTTACCTGCCGTGCTGGAAGAGGAGTAACCTTTGACGTGCAATCTATAATTATCAGACTCGGGCCCGACCGAAAAATATTTATATTTCGCATAAATGCGAGTTCCTTGATAAGACTCCAATTCAACTCTTAACACAAAATTGCGTCCACTCGTAGTTAGCTGATGAACGAATTCAGTACCTAAAGTAAAGTCATTTATTGATTTTGCTTTAGTAAATATCCCTCTTTGTGTGTGTGTTTTAGCTGTATATAATAAGGCACAGGCACAGAGAATCTCGATCCGTGAATTCAAACTCTGGACGTTTCTTCAGGGGACTGAATCCAGAGTGGCGACTTTTCTTGCTGAGACATGTGTAATGTCTCACCAGTCCCTAAGCCGCCAAGCAAAATCAAAATACGAATCACCTACAGCCGTGGAGTTTGGGTGTAAAACACCCAAGTCAGATCACGGCAGTAGTGAGAATGTTTAGCTTAATTATCTAAGCAGCCCTATTTATAGCTATTTTTCAATTGCTTATCTTTCTTCAAAGCAATACTATATAAACATATAACGAATTAGTCCAAATGTCTTTAAATGATTTGTTTAGTAAAACCCGCTTGGCGTCATGAAGCGTGTATGTTATACACTTTTTTATCTTGTATTTCATGTAAAAAGACATTACCAGCCCAAAACTCTCCCGTCAGTGATCCAAAACCAACTTTATAATCTTCCCATTCCTTGTTGAAATCAACTGAACCATCTTGTCGTCTCATTATGACCTATAAACAAAAAGATTTACTGAAATATATTATCCATACATAGCAAATGTTTCACATTTCCAATTTGCAGATAGTTTTAAAAATACCAAAACATCTATTGTTGTTAGCTAAAATATTATAATTACCATCCAGCTGCCACCATCTGTAGTCATATCACAATAAGCTTTAATGTATCTTGGCATATTTCCGGGAGGTGACATGTTAATGTCATAAATTCCGTCATGTCGTGGTATTATATTGGAACAATCGTCAGGAACTAGAATATATATAATATATGTGTATGTGTGTTGTTGTATATATATATATATATATATATATATATATATATATATATATATATATATATATATATATATATATATATATATATATATTTTATAATAATAATGTATTGCCAGTAATTGGAAGAAAATCTACAGACAAGGTGAATCACACATACATAGACAGTTGCACCTGCACACATGCTCTCCCCAACACACACACACACACACACACACACACACACACACACACACACACACACACACACACACACACACACACACACACACACACACACACACACACACACACACACACACACACACACACACACACAGACAGACAGACACACACACACACACACACACATTTACTCTACCCTATTCAATAAAACACACGTCTTAAAATAACATATAACCTGATAAATTAATCGTGATATCAATGTGACACAACGACCAAGAGTTTTCTTCAGCTTTATATGGTCTTTTAGTTATTTGTATCTCTTCACATCCTCCAAGACAGTGACACCGAAAAATACAGCTCTCATTCTCGTTAATAACTGGTATAGACATTAAATCACAGGTAAGCCAGATACCTGTCCACATCTCTGTTTGAGGTTTAGTTAAGGGGATAACATGAAGGTTATGTCCACATCCAAGACGTTTACCTATAAGGGATACTTTAATATAATCATCTTGTAAATTTGATGTATTAATTCTAAACGTTGTATACTGTATTTCTGATACTTGGGTATCACCATAGAACACGAAACAAGTATCAGAAGAATTATCAGTTATGTTTTTCATGTTTTTGAAGTCGTTGTCTGGATGGAACTTGATTGACAGGCTTTCTGTAAAATAACCAGAAAAAATAAATGTATCATATTTCATATTTCAAAACAGTAAAAGATAACTTCATTAATGGTCCGTGGTTTATTTTCAGGTCCCTTTAATCTCTAAAATTATTTAAATAAATAATTTTTCTAAAAAGATTATATTTATAGTTCTGCTCATAAAACTTTTGACGGTAGAATTATTAGATTTTTTAAGATATACCTACATAAATTGATCACAAACACATACCTACTTCTAGGATGAAATACAGGAGAAGTACCTTTAGGTATATAGAGGTTATCCTGTTCATTCTGAAACTAATTAACTACGACAATTGAATAATTTGTTAAAGTTTAATGCAAAATTATATCTCAATCACTCACCCACTCACCCATATATATATATATATATATATATATATATATATATATATATATATATATATATATATATATATATATATATATATATATATATATATATATATATATATATATATATATATATATATATATATATATATATATATATATATATATATATATATAAACTTGCCCTACATAAATTGCGCTAATAGACAAGTGAAGCAACTGGACTGGTAATCTAATAAAAGATTAAATTTTCAGTGACAGATAAAGAGCGGTAGCATAATTTTATGGATACTGTTTATTACTAGGTTTGTTAATACATCTCCGAAGCTTGCACTTTTTGTTCTGTATTGCAGTACCTCAGAATATAAGCAAATATCCCTATAAAGAACTTAATATTTTTAGATAGAATAAAGTATATCTGTTTTATTATAGAAGATAGTTTTGTAATATATAGCGACTGTTTTTTTGTAGCTATGTCATTAGCAATATGATGACTAATTTGGTTAACCTGCTTGTTGAATACAACACTAAATAACCGATAAATTGAACTTATTTTAATTGACATGTACATAACTTCGATCTATAAAAAAATTGCTAAGTTCATCTGCTCTTGAAGAGGTCTAGATTATTTAATCTTATATTATTATATAATAATAATAATTATTATTATTATTATTTTTACTTTTACTTTTGCTGTTGATAATTTATAATTAGAACAAGTAGAAATGTGTACTACGGCTAAATATGGTTTATATTTATAATTGTGTGAAGAACGATACTTGTTTAATACATAGAAATATATGTTCAAAATGTTTTATATATGCCCCAGTGAAAGTCAATTGTATTTGAAATTGAGGATTTTATCCAATGGCTTTTTCAGGTTATTTGTAAAAGAAACCACTAAATGCACGTTTCAATGTATTATTACTCACAACAGATTATCCGGATATACATGCTTATCCATGAGATAAGCAAGTATTCTGATGCATACTTAAGTATTCTTAAGAAGCAATCTGATTTCGAAATTTAAATGCCGATTGACGCCTGGACATATATATATATATATATATATATATATATATATATATATATATATATATATATATATATATTAAAGTAGTGGGTAATTTATAGTAGAATGTATAAGAGTACTTACTTTGTGTCGTCCTGGAGAGTACAATAAGAGTGAACCTTTATTATTGAAGTGATATTTGTCAATATATAGCCTTTTGATGAGTCTAAACTGCATGAAAACTGAATTGTGAAATGAAAGGCGTCATGTAATTTTGTATGTTGCTAATGGAACATACAAAATGGATGAAGTCGATATTCATTAAATATTGTATGCACACGAAATCGATATTACGGTATCGCCATCAATGCCACAAATTCGATGGATGTTTCTAAAACGGGTACATTCATCATTTAGCTCAAAGTACCGACTCCTACAGTTATGTATTATTCAGCAAACACAGACATACTTGTAGGTGTGTGCTTATCGTAGCCGAAGTATTGAGATGCATACTGATAGTTCGTTTCCAATTAAAATAATCCTGGTAATAAACATGTTATATCTGATCATATGTCAATTTATTATCTGTATACATGCTGTTTGGCTTTCTACGATAGATGGCGCTAGCATATTTATTATATTCTTAGATAACATTAAGCCCCCTAAAAAGGTTTCATATATATAATTAAAAGACTTTCTTAGGGGGGGGGGTCTTGATTGGAGGAGCATGTATCATATCAGGATTTAGGTTACTGTTAATTATTTAACAATTTTAACCGGTGTTAAATAAATATAACTTAACTCATATTAATTATTGTTGAGATGCAACATTAATTTCATTCCTGGTTCAGCTTATGGCGTGTTGCTACCCCCCGTGACTAACTGTTTGTGAGTACTTCTGCCGCTAGTTTTTTGTTTTAATAAACCATATTTATTTGATTCCCAAACATGTAAAAATACATATATTAATGGGTTTCAACAAGTTCGTTTTTATTTGCAAAGCATTCAATACCGTACTTAGTAGTTCATGTTCTTTACAACAATGGTATTCGTAGTCCATTTTCTGTTTGTCACACTGTCCATATTGATGTAACTGTCGAATTTGTGGCTCATCCATCGTGTAAAGTTTGAACGGTTTCACCATTGATATCCGAACGGAATTCATTATCACTACCCTTTTATTGATATTTGGATAGTCTGCTTGTTTATAATCATACAGATACCTCTCGTATATACATCCATATCATTTGGTCGTTTTACATCCAATACTAAATAAACTTATATAGTGCAGTTATCAGGTTAGGTCTAGGCATTACGCGAGTAGACAGCTTCCAGGATCGCTGCAATCAACTTGCTGATGTCAAATCCGGGCCGCCATTCACAGGGCCCAGGACAACCACCGCTAATAAATCTGATAAACATCTTACACCTATAGTGGTCTATGGAAGTATTTCACCGAGATAATAAATGTGATTATCTGAATACCTTATTACAAGAAAAAGCATTAAGATTATTCTAGGGGAGTACTAAATGTACTCTTGAACAACAGCCAGTTGCGATAAGGTGATCGAGAAATTAGTGGCATGAGTGAGGGATGATTGCCATTGACCGAACATCAACAACATATTTACCAACGAAAGGACTTCTCCAGTTAGCCATCCGACGGTGTGTATATGAAGTTTTATGCTGACGGTGTGTTAGCTAGTGTGTACTGCTATTTGCATTGTTATGTAATTAATATTCTGTCAACAGACCTTGAGTAAAGCCAATTTCTTCTTTAGCAGATTTTGTTGGAGATTTGAAAATTAAAAACGATTAATAACATGAAAATAATGAAATAATTAGTGACCGTTCAGACAATTGGTCCCACATTTCAGAATGACACCATAGAAAATCTGTGATTAACTGAAAACAGCTAAATGCGTTATTTTGACAAATGCACTTGTCATCTTTTCTAATATTTTGGATAACAAATGTCAGCAATTTATTTAGTTAATCATATTGTTCTTTTGATATTCCAACATGAACTATATTGGTGACATATTATACATCTATATTGTAATTTTAATAGATGATATAGTGTGTTTGAATTGATTAAAGTTATAACATGGCGAAGCCGGTGTAACGCAATAAAATGCACCCTGCGATATGATGCTCCCACTCTTTGATCTTTAAGGTGGGGGGAATTCCATCCCTGCTACAAAATGTAGCCCCTGTAATTCGCCAATTGAGGGAGTATAATGTGGCAGCGATAAATTTCCTCCCGTGCCATATATTGAACCCCGTGCTTGCGTAGCTGGCTTGATTGCAATAAAGACTGCTGATTAAAAGGATCGTGTTGTTTTATGTAAGATGACATTTATTACAAACGTATTTTATGTCTTCGATAATGACATAATGACCGATGTATAAATGTTTCTAACTACACGCGGACCAATGTATCAATATTTACACCTACATGCCGACCGATGTATCAATATTGATCAGTACACATCGACCACTATATCACTCACTACATGTTGGTACATCACCGTACCATTAGTGTAGGGTATGTCGGACGAGAGGCTTCCTCTGCCGTTGTTTCTTGGATGGGAAAGGGGTAAGTTGTCCATTCTCTAGACACTCCATGAAATGTCTGCGCATCTGTGGCTGCTGGAAGCTGTACTCTTCTGGCTTTAGACCAGGGAAAAGAGCAGTGAGGTTGGCCCAAAGAATCGGCAGTCTACCGAGACTTTCTGTTGAGTGACGTCCGTTGGGATATATTCCTGTACATCACCATCAAACATGTTCTGATTATATAAGGTATTGCTTGTGAATATTATTGAGGAGGTTTTATGTACTCTCATAAACATAACACATTTAAATCACTTTATCTGAGAATGAACGTTTCACCTTAAAGTATCAAAACAGAAACAGTTCCTGATTGGTTTACTTAGCTCCAAAACAGCACGTCGAATGGCATATAACAGACTGACTATATATACTCTCTAAAGAATTGATAGATGATAAGAAAACATGCTCTTCATAGACAGGTAGCTTTAATCAAGGAATAAAAAACAACGCTATTTACTGCCATCAGAGGTATAGCACCACCATGAAATGATTCGTACACATGTAAAAGAACTTATGATTAGATGATCTTTGTTCACTTGAGTTCAGGTACACAACACCCCCATAAGCAGCAACTGAATCATGAATTTACGCACATAACAAGATCATACCATTTAATACAAAACTACCCCGGGAATCTATCAGGTTAGCGTAAATATCCAAACTGATATAGTGCTGAAAACAACCAGCTTAATCATTAACAGATCCTGGGGCTTCGCTCAATATGTTATATACACAGACATATTTATTTCCATATTGTCTGAAATGTTTAGGAGCTTCTTGATATACCTTTGTTTGTTATCTTACGTTAGTTTTATTTTAAATTTTCATTTGCTATTTAACGGCCATATATAATTTGATTTTGTTGGCTCTCTCAATCCATATATAAAATCAAACAATTTGCGATCGTCTGCTCGAATGATACCTTTTTACGCATACACTCGACTGCCATTCTTTGTATTTACCGATGTTCCGCCTATCAAGGTTTCTTTTAGCAGCTATGACCAGCCGATAATATTACATACATCGTGCTAAATATTGCCGTCAACTACGCGTTTCCCTTTGGTAGCAGCCATCTTTCGAAGTTTTCCTAATGCATGGTGTCGACGAGGCGTTTCCGGTATGTTCCAGGAACATCAACTTCACTAAGCTGATTTGGCACTAATTGTAGGATCCGGCTGTCGTAGTTTTCTAGATTCCTGTGCTGTCTGGATTCCTGTGCATCAAACAGATTAATTAGGATCCGGATCATTTGAAACCTCTAGATGATAAATTACCATGTGCTGGCCGTTCTCAGCCGGCCTTGGTACCAGCGACAGTCTGATCCTGACCACGTTACCCATAAGTTATCGCTTGACAACAGGCCGACGCCACGCTACTCAATGGGTGTGAGAAAATATCCATTTTAGTGATGATTACATCTTTAGACTTCAACCGTGCAACAATTCAACAGTAATTGTCCGCGAAATTCTTAAACATACAGTGACTGGGACTAGCTAGCGTGGAAGACAACCTGCTTGGATAATCTTAGCAATTATGTAGGAATTATAATCGCCGCGTAGTTATTTCTGTATTCACGTTTCCGCCGTGGATGAATAAACAGTTATGTGTTGTTATAAAAACCTAAAGATCATGGGCCGATAGTGGCGACCTTGGAGGCCTGTGAACTTTATATTATGTGGTGGCCACCGTCACACACATATGGGTTGTAGATCAAATGTACTATTGAGCTTTCTACTGATGTTTGATAGACTCAGAAACGTCGTAGGACGTATCGTTAATTATCAATGCAAACATAGTATCATTAACACCACCACCAACAACATTCCAATAACAGTGGAAGGAATATAAAACTAAACTACATTCAACATTTGCCACTGTTAAAAAATGTAAGGCGAACATTTCAGAACCACGAAAGCTTTAGAGAATTATTTATATTGATAAAACGCGCATATGGTGTCTTGCAGCATTGTGTTCTTGCCTACATGGTTCCTGGAACACTACAAATATGCTACAAACCTATATAGATATACACGAGTATTGCTTCGTACAGGAAACTATAATATGGCTTCAGCTCTAATGTGTCATCAGTATCTAATTATTCTAACATAATACAACTCAAACTACACCAAAACTGGAAAGACAATGATATCATAGTAATGTTACCTTTACAAGTTTCACTTATCGACATCTTGTCTGTGGTATCAGGCAGGTTGCCAAATACAACGTATGTGATGAAAGCAAGGATAATTTTAAGTTATCGTTTCCCCAAATAGTCGAGTAAAAGACACATAAATATATAACATCCACACGATCGATAGAAATATATGGTCGAATATATAATATAATATCACCAAAAAAAGGGAATGATTACTAAAGTTAGAATGATATATCGTCTCAATTTTAGGTAAATAATATGATTTATTTACATTCGATATCTAGATAACGTTGACGTATAATCTGTATGTCAACTCACCCTACCAGTTAGCATAGGTAAGTACGGCCAGAATTACATCGTATAAGCTCACGGTAGGATTTCGTTCGATAATGATTGAATACGACAAAATACGACTTTGCTGTCGCAATAACAACATTACTAGGCCACGAAAACCTTCATAAATATTTATTTTTAAAGAAGGTGTACTATGACTCGTTTCAAAATTATGAAACGTATTTCTACCTTATCCTTTTGGTTTATTTATCTAAAAGGTAAATATTTATTCCTTTAATTACAGTAATGTGAATCATTATAACTATCTGAATTTGATTAAAACTTTACTGTTTGAAGACATGTTCTTGTAATTGATAAGAAGGGCATTACATTACAAGCATATTATAATACCCGATCACGTATTACGAATACCGAAAATGTAACAAACGCATACCCTATCCAACTTCTGTTTTACCTCGTTTGGTTTTTATTAAAGGGAATACATAAGATAGATACCTAAACATGCATTGAACAACAGTTTTTGAAGTAAGTGATCCCAATTCTGTCAACGTATAATAATATATCAATTATATTATTAGCTTCATCGATACACATCATGCTCTATTTTAAGTGATACGGGAACAAACGTTGATGCAGATACTACGGCGTATAAATTGTAAACGGGAATGATGCATATGCATTATTATTACTGATGTGAATCTAATATCAATAATAAATAAGAACACAGTATTAGATCGAATAAAATAAAACAGAGATGCGGATATATTTTGACGGTAAATTTAAATTATTTATATATATATGCCTGCATCATTGGATTGCTACATCATCGATTGGTCTGTTGTTTTGTATAAATAGATAGATAGACAGATAATAAATATATTAATAATGAATAAATATATTTGTACTTGGTGAAAGAATGTAAATGTAAAATGTTGCAGCATGGCGCGCACCCCCCCACACACGCACACACGCACGCACGCACGCACACACACACACACACACACATATATATATATATATATATATATATATATATATATATATATATATATTATGTATATATAATATATGTTTTATCTGTTAGCGCTAATTCGTCACTTATCTCAAATATCGGCGTGGTCAAATCTCAAATGTGTCTCCTCGTTGATTTCGCCTCATTCCCTTTGGAGTTCACTCTGTCTATTTAACATATAATTAGTGCAGAAAGGTGGCTGTAAAACAGCAAACATATCAAACAAACATTTGTATATACTGTAACCAACAATGTATTCATTCACTTAGGGTTCGCTAGGTCCAGAGGTGTAGAGAGCACAGCCACTTATCAAATATCCACTCAAAAGACGAACAGCATAGTAATATCATGGTGTTTAATCGACATAAATGTTTTTCTGATTGCCACCATTCAGTAAAATAAAACTATCATTCTTCAGAGGACGTACACACACACCTTTTCCTATCAACATTTGCAGGATGTAACACCCATTTTATTTCCGACAAATTGGTGATAGTATTCAGACGACACAGGAAAACAGTCTCTGGAGATAATTATTTCACAGACTAAAATAAATTTCCCCCTAATTTATTAAGATGATTTGAACTGCTAAGGACAATCATAATAATTGCAGGTGCTAATAATCCCCTCCATTACAAAAATGACCTCGGATTTGTCAAAGACAGTTGCAATAAACTTACAATCACATAACGATGTATACATGTCTAGAATCACTGTTAATTAATATGGCCTACTCTTCAACTTAAAACCCTTTCACTGAAATTAATCATTCATTTGTTACCGTTGTGAAAACGTCCACAAAACATATTGGCTATTAAAAGTCACAGGAAAAGATTTCCCAATTTAGTCAAAATGTCAGGTTAATTATTAAAATAAATTTCATTCAGATATATAATGTACTAGAAATAAAGATACAGTGGTTTTAAAACATGCTTTGCTAACCTCTCATATCCCACATCCCACAGCTTTAATCAAGAATCGTCGGAAAACTTCGGAATGTTTGTTAAACAAAGACATAAACACTCCACGTGGCCTTATTGAATCTGTGTTACGTGTTCTATATTTTCTTTGTTAAACGTATAAAATGGTGTACTGTGCTGCATATAATGTATCAAATGGATCTGCCAGTGGATGGAGTATCCATTAACTTGCCCAAAACAAGACTGGTTTGCGCGATTGACTGCGAAGTATAAACAGAATGCAGTGGAAGCGAACTTGCCACTTCGAGAAACGGATGTTCGTTATTTTGACGTCTATGGCATGATCAATTGGATGTGAAATAAAGAGGGTCAGGCTCACAGAAGATGACATCACCAATCATATTTGAAAAACTGGATAATTCTAAGCCCAACTGAATCAGCAGTTTTATGGAGAAACTGAATAGAAAACGGGTATGTATGAGCGATAATAGGGTAATCTTGGGAGCAAACTATTGGATGTTCACCAGTTCACGCATTCGCGACTAAAGTAAAAGTTAAACTGGTCTAGTAGGTTTTCCACCGAGGGTGGCACATTCCTGTATAGACCACATAAGAGAAAACCCCATGCATCCACAGGTTTTCCGAGTACCGACAAATATCACCGTAGTTAAACGACGTTATATGATAGGAAGAAAGAAATATTCGCATTCAGGCCAAATGTGTTGATATATACCAACACAAACAAATACATGCCGGGGCCGGGTATCGACGGCACAGGTGGCTGCTTTAAATGCACGTCTGCACTTGCTGCAGCTAATTTCTCACAACTAATACTGTCTGTAATCCCTTTTCTCGAGTGGTTCAAACTCGTAAACAAAGCTGTGGAACTACGTGATTTTTGGCAAAGATGACGTCACACCATAATCCCTAGTGAGTGTGGTACAGACTAGCAATAGCTCGTGACAGTTCGGAAATTCAGGATTTAGGGAACATTTTAATGGAATGGTGCCTAGAATTATTTTATGTGGTAGTGCATCTGATAGGGAATAAAATAATTATTTGTTACGTTATATTTACTTTTCCTGCCATCTTTAAGTAAGGTTTCCGCTTTACATGGTGAATTATGAGTCATAGCAATAAATGAAATATTGCTTAAATCATGGACAACGGTGTTGAAGTATCACAGGAACTTCTAAGAAAACCTAACGAAAGGGACTGGATTATTCCTTGCATATGAAGATTAACTGGAAAAGAAAACTTAACATATTAAAATTGCGATGCTTATTAATTAGCATGTTATATATATATGTTATAGATATTTGTGAGACTCTAGACAGCGAAATATGGTTTCTCTGAATCCAATAGGAAACATATATTTATAGTCATGCTTCTGGTATCAAGCAATTCACATCGTGACAGACAGAAAGAGAACTAGTATATATTATCGGCCATATACGGAAGTCGCCAGTTGACAAGAGGAAGTTTAATGATAATCCACTTGATTATAAAAGGTTGACTCTCGAACGTTAGCTGAATTTGCCTTTTCCTAGTTTAATGTCTGAATATATGGAAACAGTTCTGTGTTTTGATTATTCCGAAATATGAGACAACAGGTGTGTAAGGTAATATGCCATCTGCTTAACAAATTGATAAATGCAGTATGGCAAATACCAAAAGAACGAACGCACACCCAGAATGTTAAGCATCTAGTGGACTTTTAAATAGAAATAATAAAATCTAAGGAACTGAAATATGGATGGAAAGCCATGGAGAGTAACCAGAGAGATGACGAGAAGCAGGGTACTATGTTTGCTACCAACATGATAGTAGAAAAATACTCCGAAATCCAAAACGATATTTCCGTGATCAAAGTTCGAAATAAATACTGGCTACTGCGCAATACATAGTTTGGGGATATTCATCAGTCATCTTCATCAACGTTGTAATGTATCCAGGCTACATTTTAGTGACGAAGAGACTATACAAATAAAGCGACATCTAAACACTGTCATGGACGTAATCCAATAATTCTCCATTTATATAATTCTTCACAGAATAAAGATCAGCAGATGTCAAGAAAGAATCTAAATAGATCGGTGGTGGACAGGTTCCAATTCCCGGTTCTAACGCCAGAGAGAATATTTCCAGTCACATTGGGGCTGGCGAGGTACTGGTAGATTGCACGATGACAATTATTACTGTCCAGGTTAAGATACAAGTTGATTCAAGGAAATCGACAAGAATGCCTTGCGAGATACCAGCATCAATGTTTCATTTTGTCCTCTGAAGCTAATGGAACATGTTCGTGTATTTACGTGGCTGGAAATCTTTATGAAGATTACAAGTGACAAGATGAGTATAATACATACCATGAATTCATTTGTTAAAGGTTTAAAATAATTCGTAATGTACACTAAAGACACTACAGTTGTGTCTCAAAGGCAAGTTACAATTGATAATAGGGTAGTAACCTTACCGACCTGGCACTTCTCTACCATAGGTCGATTCTGAAGTAGGGTGCTTAATATGTAAAAAACATATCATATGCCTGCACGTCAGGGAACTTAAAGCAATCCCCATCGCAGTCATCATGCTGCTAAAACACTTCTAGCAATATATTTCAGTACCGAGTGGAGGAATATTAATATAAACAGAGTATATGATGTGGCCATGCAGTACGTTCAGGAACCCAGTTATGTTAAAGATTCACAAGTCGTGAATGTATTATTGATGACCAAGTTGAAAGTTCTCAGTAAGAATAGATGTTTTTTTGAAAAAATAGTTAGTTCTTGGAAACCTATTGTTGGCCATTATTAGCTCTGTCTTATATTTTCAAGCAGTGGGAAAAGTATTTTACATGGACAACTTTCTTGCATTCGTTGCAGCAGAACTTGAAGCTGCTATATCTGTGACAGACATGATATATGTTTGCGTGATTGGTGGTTTTCAATTATTGAATGGGTTAGTAACAACTGTGGTGTAATTTCAATTATTCCAGTTGAAGAGAGGACAAGGTATTATGCAAACTGGATCTACTACCTACGAAGAGACATACATTGGATATGTTCAGTTAGATATATTGTTCATCTGTTTAATTTATCAGATAAATACAGCTGTAATTTCTATGTAGTATGGGTGTTGACTAGGATAAAAACTTGTTGGGTCTTCATTTCTAGAGCTGGTAGCGTGATCTTTTCAAAGTTGGCAAAATACAGAGATGCAAGAAGCGTGCAGAAATTGTGTAATGTCACATTAATAATTTCTCTGATCCAAACCAACATGGTACAGGACAGCAACATATATATTCCTTATAACAACAAGACGGATTACATATACCTCTGAGGAACATTAGGATGCAGCAAATGGCTTTCTGTAGCAAGTGTTGCAGTAAGTATATATCTAAAGATTAAGAAGGAACTGAACATCCAAATTGATGAAGCATATATTTCTGCACTTAAATCATTACCGTGCTTCTCTATATCGTGAATGACTGGCGCATCAATGGTCTAGCGGGTGCATGTTGGAACACTACCACCGGTGTTCGAATCTCGACGTGGGCATATCTGAAGGTTATTTCATCTGCATTACCTTTGGTGGACACTCGGCCTATTCAGCCTACCATGTGCACAACAGTGGCCATAAAACACCAATCACCTTCACCATCATCATCTATATCGTCACTGAAGTCATAAATCAGTAAGAGAACAGAATTAAATCTAGGAAGATATATCGTTGGATGACTGGTCCGAACTAATAATGGGGACCTGAAATAAAATGGGAGTGACCTCAAATGATTACAAGATATGACACGAGGATGCTACTGAAGTCAAGAAATGGACCAACACCACATCGAAGTTGAAAGACAACAACGTCATGGATATACTTTTTCGCACTTCTCCAATTGAATGAACCAAAAGAAGATTACAACCTGTATCATGATCTTCATGCAAAATACACAATTCTTGTGTCAGATGCTAATAAAGTCAACTTCAAACTTTTCTAATAGACATTGATCAATGTATTAGAGTTGATGCCGATATTAACTAAATCAAAGCGTCAGCCCTACATAAATCACAGACTAGGTTGAGTTTACTGACTGTGGTTCTTAATGATTCTAAGTTGATACTCGTTCTAGATTCCTTGGGATACTCAAGAACTCCAGACCCCTCCACAAATTGGATTCATATATAGTTCATGGAGTTTACATATTACTGATAGTCTGGGACATGCTGGTATATAAAATGGTGCGAAGGATCTATTAATTTTCCGAAATTCTCCGCTAAGAAACATATATAAATAGAGGTACATAAAACGGTTAAGCACCTGGTTCGGAATCCAATGCTGGCAAAGCTACGTCAAATATATTGGATAATTAGTGCAAGTCAAATTATCACGAAGCTCCTTTAAGAACTGTTAAATCTCGAAAGTAACAAGGTCGTTTCAGTTGACAGAAGATGAATGATTTGTCACGTAATCTTATAGATCCAGATTAACCACTGTTTACATGTGATTGGGTAGACAATGAAGGTCCCATTGTGGTAAAGCGTGGTCGTGACATTATGTTTAAACCATCGCGATAATATTTACTTGTCTTGTTATTCGAGCAGTTAATCGGAAAGTGATATATTGTCTAAATAACCACTTGTACATTAATGCAGTTCACATATGTATAGCTATACGAGGCATTGCTATGGTAAGAGCTTAATTTGATATTACAGTGTAAATTGGTAGGTCGAATGATGCATCCGTCCACGAAGATGGATAGATGGATGGATGGATGTTGTTTAACAACAGATCGGCACAATTTAGGCCATTCATTATCCTAGAATATATTTCCATAAATGTTTCTGTCAGCCAGGAATAACAAAGAATTTTAATCCCTTATGTCCATCGTATTTGGAATGAGTATGGAAAAGCTCAAAACACGTGGAAGAGTCACCAGTATCGAGACAGATAAAAAGGTTGATGGCAGGATTGTTCAAGTAAAGACCAAGATATATGTTCGTTATCGTCCAATTTATAAACTGTGTGTTATCCTCGAATAGGAATCAAATGGTTACAATGGCATCAAATGACAATTATTGCACACAGGCTGCTAATATAATTCTACGCGCTAACATATCATCTATCATAACCAGATATTTGTATATCCACATTTATGCATAATATATGACATAAACGTGTTACATTGTTTACGTATATGCGTTTTCACTTTGATTATTAATGCAATAAATGTATTTCACCTTTAAGTTATTATTTTGGTAAGTATTTGGATTAGCTGCAAACGTATAGAGCTGGAATGTCTGATTAAATATAATTAAAATATTACTATTATTATTATTTTAAATTGCTTGCAGGCGTTAACATTTAAAATACAATTAAAATTTATTCTGAGCTCATATAGCACAAATACATTTTATACATTATAAACTGGTTATTATATTATAAATAGGCTAATTTAAATAAGGTGGTTTTAAGAACCTTACAGGTGCTTCCATGGCCTAACTAGTAGCGTGGTTGACCACTGATATAAAATACCTGGGTTCAAGTCATGACCTGACTCTATCAGAAAGGCGTTTCGTCTTTCACTTTGGCTCATTATCTGTGGCCTACTTGCACATAAAAGTGGTTGTAAAACAGCAACACTTACATTTTACATTTAAGAACCTTACAACATATTTATTTCCTTTCTGCAAGTTTAATATGGTTTACCAACTTATTCCACAGCCTGAGAACTGATGCTATGAAGGGTTTCTCTCCGTACATTGCTGTGTGGCCTTTTGGTGCCGTCAAAGGTGAATAGGACAAAGTGAAAGAGTATCTTGTACCGTGGTCTGAAACGTTCAGGAAGCCGGTGAGGCTGGAACAAAACTGGCGTTATATGTTCCCTTATATGTTCCGAATACGTGTCACCAAAGGGGCAGCATAGTTCTAAACTAGCTTTAGGCGGTTTGTCAGAGAGACTGGTATAAACATTATTTAATATTTAGGCTACGATATTTTCGGTATATGATCTTTGCTTCGCATGCAATCGGGCTTCTACATATTAATAGTGAACTGTACAGCTAGATAATCTCCGACGTTAATCCCTGTGAATCCAATGTACTGCAAAACCTACGAGATTCATCATCAAATTAAACATCCATGTTGAGGTTTAGATCACCAATTGTTATAACATGATATGGGGTTATGGCCATGTTATCTAAGTATTTAGGACACTCATCAAATAATATTGAGTTTCCAAAGCCATTCTGTTTGGGGGGGGGGGGAGGGTATATATAATACAAAACCTTAACTGTAACATTGTCTATAACTATGGTACAGTCCATATTTTCAAAATGGTATACATCTCCGTTGTCTCTGACTTACTCACCGTGACAGTCAGTGCCGATGTGTAGGATATAGCAATACCACCACCCCATCTGCCACTTTTACAAAGAATATGACTAAACTCGTAACCTGAAGGAATCAACTCATTAATAGTTAGCTGATCAGTGTGATTTCCGAACCACGTTTCGGTAAGTGATAATACATTAATACGTTGCGATACAACATAATCGGTCATAGGTATGGTTTTTTTACTCAAGGATTAAACATTCAGACAACATGGTTGACAGCGGTTAATCTGACACATTTGCTATGCTTAATTAACTTTCCACCGGCCGGTTCCCCGTCTTGTGCGACCACGGCTGACTGCCCACGCAAACATTCCGACATCTTACCGAAGAATACTGATCCATTGCAGAATAGGTCAAGTCAAACCCTTACTCGGATGGTAGATGAATATTCTATGAACATTCCATCTACCATTCTGGAGATTTGTGAGGCAAGATCTAAAACTCAAACTGCATAAAACAACATTCATGCTGGAGAAAATTTTGAGAAGCCACCAAGTATACCCAATGCTAGGTTGAAATTACGAGGGCGAATAGGGCCACGCAGAAAACATAATAAACACGAGACTTTTCGCAGAACGAGTTTATATGTTCTATTAAATAACAACAGCGGCTAACCTTCTCCGAAAATACATTGTAAATAATTCTCCATCTACTCACCTTCATTCTTTACATTCTAACAGATCACTCTCAGATTGGAGAAAAGAATCTTAGAAACTGAGATAAATGTTTGTTATCGTTAAAAGCAACCTGGGATGGCTAAAAGTTAAGACAAAGTTAGACTTTTCAAGAAACGATGTGTCTAAATCTTAACAGATTGGGAACGGGAACTCTGCAATACTAAATGTATATTCGCCGTATGAATTAAACTTACACCGAGGTAATGATTTTAGTTTGGATTATATCAGGGCGGTCTTAACGCATGTGCACGCTGGGCGCGGGGGCCCTACGACAATAGGGGTCCTTGCTAAGTTATGTATGTTGTGACGTGCTACCAATAAATAAATTGTATACTATACTTAAATATAAATATTGCTTTTCCCGTTTCTTTAAATGTAACCTGGGAATATGGTTAATAAGGGAACAAACTCGTTTAGATTGCAATGTTCTAATCAATTACAAACTGTTTCAAATTTGATATTTTATTTAAAATTATAGAAGGGGCAGCTCCTTTTTAATATAAAACTATTATAAAGCAGATCATTTCCCTTTCGTTTGTTAACATACAAAGTAGATGCTAATTACTTTATATATATAGTTTTGTGAATTATTATAATAGTATGAACTTTATTTAAACTGATATTTATTTAATATTGCTAATTAAATGATAGTGTATAGGTACTGGAAGATCGAATCTCAGATTCACGTTATTGATGCAACCTTCATGTTTAAAGAAATGCTCTTGTAATTTGTAAGAAGGACAATACACTGTAAACTTGTTATGATACCCAATCAAGAGCGATAATGTAACAAACACATGCGATATCCACCTTCTGCTTTGCCTGGTCTGGTTATTATTAAGGGGTTATCATGCGATAGATGGAGACACTTGCTTTGAAAAACTTCTGGCAAAGTGTAACTATCTATTTTGTACATATCAGCTAATTAGATTCACCATAAAGGTTTCATTTACATATCATTTATTGTGCACATCCTGTTCTAAGGTATTAGGGTTATGATGGGATCTCCACAAAAATGTTACAGGAAACTATTTCCAACATATTGCAACACATTACTCACATAATACATAGATCGTTTATTACTGGTATTGTTCCACAGGACCTGGAAATCGCGAAGGTTATACCTATTTGTAAATCCTCTGATCAAAGTCTTCTGCAAAACTACAGACCAGTAAGCTTACTACCAGCCATTTCCAAAATATTAGAGAAATTTATGTACAAAAAGTTACTGTCATTTTTGGAACCCATTTCATTCAAGCACCAATATGGCTTTCGCCGCAAGCATTCAACCATACACCCAATCATTCAGTTTCTAAATTATTGTGCCGAATCTAATAATAAGCCAAGACCCGAAATTACTGAAATAAACTAAACACTTATGGAATTTGTAGATATCGATGGTCATAGCTCCAGCCTTCTCAATATACAATGTAGTGAGCCTCAAGGCTCTATTCTCGGTCCTTTGTTGTATCTCATTTATGTGAATGATATACCAAATTCATGTAATGGTAATATATTGTTATTTGCTAATGACACCACACTGTATATGTCGAACTCCAACTTACATGCGTTATTTCTTGAGGCCAATGAAACAGTTAACAAATTGTTCCATTGGTTTTGCGCAAACAGGTTATCTCTGAATCCAACAAAAACTAAATATATCATTATTAGACCTCATCAACAACAATGCAATTTCACAGGGTTAAACATCGCAATTATTAATAATATATTAAAAAGAATAGGGAACGATTGCGAAGAAAAATCAGTAAAATTCTTGAGACTCTTCATAGATACAAATCTTAGTTGGAAATATCATATCGCCCATGTTAACAAGCGAATATCCAGCGCCTTGTTCTCAATCAAACAAGTAAAAAACATATTACCAAAGGACTCCTTGAGAATTCTGTACATTCTCATATATGTTATGGAATATTGGCATGGGGAAATTGTAATGTCAAAACAATACACCGTAGAGCGTTATTCAAAGCTTCAAGTATTATGAAAATAACTGATCAATATATATTTCAATCATCAGTATTTGTATTTGACTTCATCACAAAATATCTTCCCTACTCATTTGAGCAAATGTTCAGATTTAACCACGACATTCCCAACTCGCGAGCAACTAGGCAATCATATCTCTTGTATGAAACCAGGTGCAAAACCCATTTTGCCAATAAACTGCCGCTGTATGCCATTCCCAAAATATGGAACAAATGGTTTCATACACTGACTCAGAACATGTCTCGTTCAATATTCAAAAATGTTATGAAGGCAAATATGTTTAATTCTTATCAAAGCCATATAACATGCAACAAGTCTTTTTGTCTAGATTGTTTTGCTCAAGCTAGTCAGGTTTGAGAAATTACATCTTGCCATATATATATATATATATATATATATATATATATATATATATATATATATATATATATATATATATATATATATATATATATACAACACACATCACACACACACACACACACACACAATATATATATATATATATATATATATATCATATATATACATCACACACATACATCATACACTACTACACACACACACACTATATATATATATATATATATATATATATATATATATATATATATATATATATATATATATATTATTTTTTAGTGTGTGTGTGTGTGTTTGTGTGTGTATATGTATATGTATGTATATGTGCATGTAAAAGAACAAATGCATGTTAAGGAATCAGTAAAAAAAGGCAAAAGAAAGCCTGATATCCACGCCAAATGCTATCCAGCTAGATCAAGTGTTCCACTCTGTCTTAGAGAGTTTCATGACTGCGTCTGAACAAAATTCACACCCAATCCAAAACACAGAAACCATACAAGGAAGAATGAAGCCTTAATTAAAAAATCAAGCCTGGTACAAACCAATCCACAAAATCCTATATCAGTCCAGATAACATCACAATAATCTACTGGATCATTATAGGTTATTATTCTAGCAAAAATATTATTTTGGCAGCCACCATTCAAAAAAGTATAATACGATTCATCATATTTCAGGATATACTATTTAGTGACCTAAATTACAGTGTACGGATGATTCATCACAGCAGTTTTACAACAAGCTCAATGCACGAAAATGACAGACTCCACCGGCACTTCATGACAACTCTACCGCAGAATATCACCACAAAGAAATTGTGAACCACAATGTCGCCGTACATTATTCATTATTCTTTGTAAATAATGTACGGCCAGGTAGCCCTGGAGTTAAATACGCTAGTTTATTCTGGCAATGAATATGTTTTCATTTATAATAATTATATGGGGCACCCGTGCATAAATATGTCACGCATACGCCAGTATTAGTGATGAAATAGTGATGTATTTGGCCGTATGATCCTGTCTGGATATATAGGGGGAGAGAGTGAGCGTTATTGAGAGAGAGAGAGAGAGAGAGAGAGAGAGGGTGAGAGCTTAGTATACTGATCAAGGTGGACTGTGTTTGCCGTAGACGACAATGCACAAACTAAAGAATACTTATATTTATGCGGCAATTTTGTGGATGTTTATCAGTTGCAGCAAATTAGGTAGGTAATGTATAACGACTTGTATGTCTACGTTTAGAAAAATATTGAAAAAGTCGTTTAATGCAGGAGAATGCTGAACATTCCTATTACCATTAATTCAATGATTTTCGGTATATTATTGTAATATAAATTTAACTAATACTAAACGTCTTACATTACACACAGTTGTCATAAAGTTCCATGGACTTCAGCCAGATAACATCACTAATTTAAATGACGACCTAATCGCAACTTGCTCTCGCTTCGCGACAGATAAACATCAATACACACAAATATTTAAGAAAGTTAACTGTTCTAATGATCGGATGAGTGTTACTTTGATCGGTCAGGATATGAACTGTACCGATAGTATTTACGTCGTGGGACTGACTGGATCTGATGCGGGAAAGGCAAATAACAAGTGGAAAACGTGTTTATCAAGATGGCAAACTACTACTGATGACAACGTTGATTGGTGTATTTACGACTGTACCTGTACTGGTGGCTGTGAAGAACTGATGGTATTAAGATGGCCTAACATTCTGACAAGCAGCTCTTTCACATTATGTGATATATCTTATCACTGTAACGGTAAGATTTTAGTTTTCTATTTTGGTAATTTATTTGCATATTTTACTTAATTATCTGTAATTATTGACTTACATTAGCCGTATGCAGTAATATTTCAATGATCACTGTATTATGTTTGTTTGTACACGAATTTCGAAAAAAGAACATGCTAGCGCTCGACTTGTATTTAGAGAAAGCATGAAAACGTTTTGACAAATTGAACAACTGAACTTCAAACAAAGGAAGATGGCACATGGTAAGGATAACTGGTAAACAGTAATGGCAACGTCTAAAACAGCTTAGAGACAAATGGTAATACAATAACCAATGTAAACGAAATTGCCAATACTTTGGCCAAAACAGACAGCTCCCAGTAATTAGACCAAAATCTTTCAGAAACAGAAAACTGGAAAAGCCACTTAATTTTAACTAAATAAATAGTGACCTCTAAAGCTAATCCTTCTCATTTGGGGAACTAGAAGATTCACTTCATAATGCACATGATACATCACCAGAACCAGACAATATTCACTAGAATATTTAAAAGCATTTACCAAAAATAGTACTGCAAACTTAATTGAGTATTTACAATCAGATATGGGGAATAAGCCAATGTACACATATTTGGAGAGAAACAATCAGCATACCTATTCAAAAACCGGCAAAATATAATACAAATCCATCCAATTATTGTCCTTTTGACCTAATCGGTTGTATTTGTAAAACCATGGAACGCATGGTAAATTAGTATGGATTGTAGAAACAAGACATGCTATACTGACAGTGTACCAGGGGGGGGGGTGTTAGGAAAATCGATCAACTTTTGATCAGATTATTAGATTGGAATATGCCGTTAGATTAACATTTATTAAATGGGAGCACATGGTGGTACTCTTTTTTGATTTAGAGAAAGCATGAGATACAACTTGGAAGCATGTTATCGTGAGAGACCTCCATGGTGCGCAGTTGAGATGCCGGATGTCATTAGTCAAATCCAACTTCCAAACATTTGTGACAATTTGGGTTCAAAATAGGAAATACAATATCCAAATTATATGATCAAGAAGAAGGTGAGCCTGAAGGCAGCATTTTATCAGTAACACTATTTAGTGTGAAAATAAATGACATAGTAAAATATTTGTCACCCGGCATTGACTGTTCACTTCATGTTGGTGACTTTGTTATATACGACAAGTCCAAACATATTACACACAACTAACAAACAACTCCAACTTTGTTTAAATAAAGTATAAAAATGGGGAGATCCCAATTATTTTAAATTTCCATGTCACAAACTGTGTGTCTGCAGTTTTGCAACCTCCGTACACATCACCTAGAGCCAAGCCGCACATTCAATTTAACATAAATACCTTTGGATATGGGATTTGATCAGAAATGGTGCGCTTATACCACACATAACAATAATGATGTGATATACAAACTCTCAACCTTCTGAAGGTAGCATCACATATGGACTCCGGAGCTAATCACAAAGTCTTGTTAATCCTTTACAGGACCCAAATTCGTTCCAAATTAGATTATGGATGAATTGTATATGGATCGACACAATCGTCGTATATTAAATAAGTAGATAGAATACGAAATCAAGAATTGAAATTATGCTTCGGAGCCAGCGAACCATCAATGTACAATAGACGTGATCAATTGTCCGTTCAATATCCAGTTAAACTAAATTTAAATCCTCTGAAACTGACATATCAAAACATATTTCATCCCATACTGACGACTACTTTTGTAAATATACTAAATGCAGTACTTACCTTTCGAATGTGCATTTAGCAGTTATTGAAGAATATAAATTTAAATATCAACCACATTGCAACTAATATGCTTCCCAAAGTGGGAAATGAAGATTCTAATTATCCGATTCGATCTTCACACATAAAAAAAATTTTAGCGTAATATTTCAAGAAACAATTTTCTCCACTCAAACTTTAGACAGACTTTAAAACCTCACTACATCACAAATTGGCAGCAACATTGGGACGATAAAATATTCAATAAATTACATTTTGCCAAAACAGTCCTTGGAGAATGGCTCACTGGAAATCTCATATTAGTTTGATCTCAGTCACATATAGCATCAACCTGTAATACACACATGTACTTGTTAGTTAGGGAGGAACCCCTGTGCTGTATATTGTGCCACCAAACTCTCAGTGTGAAACAGGTATTCCTCCACTATGTTAAGTTTAATACAATCAGATATAATGTATTGAAAGTCTCAATTTTAAGTGAAATGTTTAGGGATATAAAGTGGTGCTTCAGTTTGTACGTCAGGCTGGTCTTTACAATTTATTTTATTATAAGATGTACACATGTTTAATTGATTATTAGTGGAAGCTGGTCTTCCTTATGGTATTGGAATATCTACTTTGAAATGGCCTTCTAAAGGGATTGGTCCTGGGTTAGTATTTCAATTTTTTGAGAGAGGCTGATCCTAAGAACTTATTTGGGCATAGAATGTTTGTATGATTAACTTTGCATTGGTGAGTGCTGATCTTCTTTGTTTTTACTGGGTGTCTCCTTCCACATAGAAAGCGAAAGAGATGTGTTCATGTGATTGTAAGCTTGTAGTTCTAATGTAAACTATTATCTGATTTTTGCCCAAAATGACTTTCTGTGCTGGTGTGCCGTAACACATTCATTCATATATATATATATATATATATATATATATATATATATATATATATATAGCATTGTCCCCGTGGATGTATGAATGAATGATTACGATGTTTTTTAGGTCATAATATGTTTTTTCATCGAATTGATAATAAATTTGCAAATTCCCCACAGGCTTAGATTTTCTAAGAATAACATCTAATCCGACATATATCAACTCCAAGTTTGGATGATTTATTTATGAGTGTTTCATTATAAACACGTTAGTATATGATGAGGCTGAGAAAAATATTTATATTTCCTAACTTTAATGAACACCCATATTAGGAGTTATTTTCATTCCCTTCAGATCGGAAACACAGAGCGTAACAAACTGACTTACAAAGCTCTATTTTAATATGTTTATACCTAGATTAGTTTTTGAAATTGCGTTTTTCAGGATATTGCAGTGATCAAAGTGTTTGCTATATATATGGCGAAGGAAGTTGGGATGAAGGAATTGCATTTTGTCAACGCCTACATCCAAATGCCCGGATGATCAAAGAAATGTCTGCCGAAGAAGGTAGTAAACACATCGCAGAAACAGGTACAATATTATATGTCATCTTAGTCATAATAGTATTAGTAATTTCAGTTTTTAATGCTTTTGACTAATATAGGCATGCTATTAGTTTTGTACTGAACCTCTAGGCTCACTATATTGCCATATGACATTTCCTCTTGTATTTGAAATATACAAATTGTTTCATCGATCCGGTTAATTCCAGCCACCTTCATAGGTAACCACCGTTAATCATATAATTTCAGTCAGAGCAGGCTATGTAGACTACTGGATTGGTGGTAGACGTCCTCCAAATGGGGGAACCAATGACTTTTATTGGAATTCATCACATGATAGATTGGTATATACCAAATGGCTTCAAGGCCAGCCATACAAAGGTAGTTCGGACGCCGACTGCATTATTGTAACTAAAAGGTTCGGATGGGGCTGGGATGATTCGTCGTGTTTAATGTCAAGCATGTACATGTGTAAAGTAGCGATTGATCAATAATTATGTACACGCTTCAGAACCTCATTTAAAATCTCCATATAGATCGATGGTGGTATATGGGCACCAGATAAAATATCCTACATTAATTACTACGATACGAAGGCACTTGGTGTATCTAAATAACAACATTCCCCTGCGCATTTAATAAAATATTATAGAATAAGTAACTGATTTAATTATTTATTTACTGACTGATTGTTTGGTGGATTGGTTTATTTTTGTTCTTTCTTGCTTGGATGGTTTACTTGTTGATTTGTTGGCTGGCTGATAGGTTGGTTGGCTGACTGGTTGGTTGATTAGATCTTTGATTGGTTGGCTAGCTGGTTAACTGATTGGCTTGCTGGTTGGCTGGCTGGCAGGGCGGTTAGTTGATGGATTGGTTTGTCAGCTAGTTAGTTGGCTGGTTGGATGATTGTTTAGTTAGTTAGTTTAGTTAGTTGGTTGGTGAAATATGTTAAAGGTTGAGTGAGTGATTGACTGAGTGAGTGAGTGAGTGGGAGAGTGAGTGAGTGAGTGAGTGAGTGAGTGAGTGAGTGAGTGAGTGAGTGAGTGAGTGAGTGAGTGAGTGAGTGAGTGAGTGAGTGAGTGAGTGAGTGAGTGAAGGAAGGAAGGAAGGAAGGAAGGAATTGGTTGGGGAGAGTGAGTGAAGGAATGAGTAATAAGCGAGTGAGTGAATGAGTACATAGGTGACTGTGTGACCGAGTCACTGAGCGAGTGGATGAGTAAGTTATTGAGCGAGTGAGCGATCTAATCCACTAATAATCTATTTTGCAGTATTGCTATTGTATTTTTATCTCAGTCATTTAGCTGCTTCAATATGTATGTGGAGCACACAACACAAATTTGGTTGACGCGCGGACAACCTATAAAGACTTAATAATTACGGTTGATATAATTAGGATTTCTTTAGATATTCAAACCGCGAATGTAGTTGAGGTCAGAAACAGTGGTATCAAAATGTTCTGACGCACAGGTGTATGTTAGGCCACTGTACGTGTTATTTACTGTCGTTATGGTGTCAAAAGGTACTCCCGTATATATATATATATATATATATATATATATATGAGCGTGTGTGTGTGTGAGTGTGTGTGTATGCGTGTGCGTGCGCGTGTGCGTGCGCGTGTGTGCATGCGTGAATGTATGCGGATTTTTGAATGTTGATGCTATGAGTTAGTGTCCCCATATATATATGAATCCTCAAATACAAACACATGCGTAAGCACATATACGCACACGCGCATACACGCACACGCAACCCATACACTAATCTAGATAGACAGAGTGGGATAATGAGCGTGAGAGTGGAAGATTGAGCCTGACAGAGTGTGATTGAGAGGGAAGAGAAAAGTATGTGGATAGCAGAGTTTACATTCAATAGTACAGACACAAAGACAATATCAAATATGCAGATACTTGATAGTCAGCGAAAGACACGGCAACTAACCGGTGTATATGTATTAAAAACACGTAAATGATTAGCGACACGTACATGTATAAAACGGGCAAATGTTGAGATATAATAAATGATAAAACTGATATGCTACCCGTTGTCTGCAGGTATTTTAGGCCATCTTTAAAACCATCACTGCACAACCGCCAGCATAGACACAACCATAACTACACCGATAAACATGGTCGTCAATACAAGTTTGTAATCTTGGTCCACACGCCTTCCATTTAATATTTGCCTTTCCTACCTCAGACATATTCATATTATATCTATTCTCACTCATTCAATCAGGAGAAAAAACTAGCATGCTTACATATTTGTGTATATTGCTATCCGTCTGTTAAGGATCGAAAGCAGGTAGTGATTAGTCTGTTATTTATATTGTTCACGATATGTGATCACTGTGTGCGGCACGAGAAGTATAATATTAATATAAATCTTCTTATAAATCGTCGGCATATTTCTATATGTATTCATTTAGCAGCATCTAGAGTTTCCTCAATATTTTATCGATCTCTATTAGCGGTGAGGCAGGAAAAATCACCAGGTACCATAATTCGAATATGTTTGTGTTAATTATATCTGGGATTATATTTTTATGAAATTTGGGCCTAAGCATTTTGAAAACGAATATATTGGTGACTAGAATGCAGTATAATATAAAACAAACTCCGGATGATTCTTTGATTCTCTAGCTCAAAAAGGCCTATGGAAAATGGCAATTTCAATATAAACATTATAATATGTTTAAACAAATATTAGCATTTTAGTGCATTTTATTTGTTCAATTCACTGGAATCTATCTGTGAATGGGGAGATAATTACCGCCACCAAAACATATTTTAACATCACCTAGTCATTACTGTTGATTAATATCTAAATAATCGTAAATGTGGGATAGGAAATAGTAAAATATTGATTTATTTTCATTACTTTGGGTTAGTTCCCGTTTTAGATTTTTTAAAATTATTCTCTTAACGGTTAAATAAAAATTCAAAAAATATAATTCGTTACTTATCAAGGTTATTTCATTCGAGATTTCCCGTTTCAGAAATATAATATTAACTAATGGGACTTTCTTACTCATGGTCATGCTGTGCGGAAGGTCGGATGTTCGAATCCCGCAGTCTCAATATAGTAAGAGAAGTTGTTCATCTAGCCTGATAACTGGCAGTGTTTTCTCCGCCGGATATGCCGTATATTGTCAATTCTAAGTTTATTTATAATTAATCCCCGTCCCGTGGTGAAGCAGTAAATTACGGACCATATCCGTCTCCCTCATTTTAGGTAGCTAAGCCACGTAAAATAACTGTCATTCCGGCAATTATTATTATTATTATTATTATTATTATTATTAGATGTTCCGTTATTACCATAACATGTAATATAAATGATAACTTGTGCGTTTGTCTGGAGGTTGCTAAGAAATCCCGGCAGAATTCCGCAGAAACATAGGAGTGAATAATATCTAAATGTGTTTTACATATCGTGAGGTTCTATGATTAAATGTCATCTTCATATAGTTTTAAAAAAAATTAATTCCAATATTTCATTATCTGGATCATGCTAATATTACACTCGGTATTATACCCTTCCAGCAATTCTGTTGGCGGTTGCTCTCACTTTTTGATGGAGTTCCGTTTAATTAATTTGATGTGTAGTTCTTGCCATATTAAAGCATTCACGATTTTGGAAGTGCTAATGCTAGTTTACCAATTTTATTCTATATCCCAGTTGTCTTCATTGACATAGAGGCGTCGTTATGGATATCCGGTTACGCTAGGTATATGATTAGGTTTGATAACTGATCTCGGCTGATAGTTAACTCTTCGTGTTTTAATGCAAGATTGATGGTACGATTTCTGATTCTCTGTAGACCAAGATGGAATTTGCTTCAATGAAGAACAATATATATATATATATATATATATATATATATATATATATATATATATATATATATATATATATATATATATATATATATATATATATATATATATATATATATATATAAGAGAGAGAGAGAGAGAGAGAGAGAGAGAGAGAGAGAGTCTATTACACAAACTAAGTATATCACATACGCCTTAGGTCACAATGCACAAAGAAATCAAGGCATATATTTGATGTGGCGAATGATTACAAATCTCAGTTAATCTGGCATGTAAGTTATACCGATTTAAATAGATAAGTTTACAAAATGTTGAATTCAAGTCTCACTATCTCTTAGTTTTATTCAAGGTAAGCTCCCACAAATAATGCCCAAAGTGTGTAAAAATATAATTCACGTAATAATAAAAACAATCATATTTTAACTATATTAGGATACCTTGTTGGTTTTCTTTGTTGATGGCGAATAGAGATCGATAAACTATTAAAGAAACTCTAGAAGTTAACAAGCGAACGAATATAGAAATACGTCTAAGATTTATAGTACTTACATTGCTCACAGTAGCTACAGAGTTCCATGGACTTGGGATGCAAATAATCTCTACCTGTTTTCGATTGGTAACAGATGGATAGCGATATACACAAACGAAAATGCTTAAACAAGCCAGTTGTTTTGTTGATCGGATGACTGCTAACTTGATGAGTTTAGTATAGAGATTATTCTATATAATACATCGAAGGTATGTATATCAACATGTATATCAACATGTATATCAACATGTATATCAACATGTATATCAACATGTATATCAACATGGGAAACTTACACTGATGAACATGTTGATCGGTTTATTTATGATTGTTTTATTTATACTGGTGGTTGTGAAGAGGTGATGGTATATAGATGGGCCTAAGATACATGTAAAAAGTTCTTAGATGTTATATGATATATGTTAGTACTGAAACAGTAGCATAAAAATATATTCTTTTGTTAGATAGGTAGATAGATAGATAGATAGATAGATAGATAGATAGATTTAGGGTGACAGTCAACAATACTGACGTGTGTGTGTGTGTGTGTGTGTGTGTGTGTATGTGTGTGTGTGTGTGTGTGTGTGTGTGTGTGTGTGTGTCCAGGTATCGATATATATAACAGCAGACCTTTAAAGTACTACTGTTTAGCCGTAGTCAATGCCATTGTATTAATACAATTACGATTTTCTAATTGTTTGACCGGTATTTTGTATACTTACGAAACGTTGTGGTAAATGCGCACCGATTTCTTTTTAATATGAACCAGTAAGATGTATTGAAATATATATAAAAGTTAGTAGTTATTGAAATTTGAAAAGGGAAGATTATTTTTGGGTTTGAAAATATACATTTATTTTGAAGTTTTCTTGGCCGATAATCAGCGATTGCTTCCACCGTCAAAGAGACAGAAAACGAAACTCAAACTGTACGGCAAGTTTCAAAAGCAATGGTTTACCCAATTTAAAAGAGTAATTATTGCATTCAAAGCTGGCATTGAGTACGTTCGTTGTACTCTATGTGCTTGTTATTTTTAAGTAGCTACATACGGCGTATATGATACGAATATGCACCTAGCCACCACATTACAAATGAGGCCTAAGACGAAAACATACACATTTTAATAACATCATTCTTCGCTTTGAAACCGCAGACGTCCTCTACTATCACAAAGACATAGGCACTCTTATCACAATTTTCAGCCGAATATGACCTCTTGGGATGCGGTCAAAAGTTTCGTAGAAATACTTGAGTAACATGTTTAATAGTGGCATATAAAAAGTACACATAGGGTTGGGTTTGTGGTTAGGGTTAGGGTTTAGGATATTAAACTGAAAGTGAGGGCTTACACAACTTTTCTCTTCTGTATTCACAAGAGAAAATACAAACAACATGCCGGATGCATTCACAAACCATACAGACTGAGAAGTGATAGACATACAAATTACAACAGAAAATGTAGCAAAGACACTATCCAAGATGAATCCAAACAAATCCCCAGGACCCGATGGAGCTTCACCCAGAGTATCAAAGGAACTACAACAAATTATAGCTGGATGACTATATCTAATCTTTAGATAGTCTCTTGGCCTGGGGAAAATACCAGTTGGCTGGAAGATGGGGCTGTTGTCCCCCATTTTCAAAAAAGGTAACTGTTGGGAATCCTGGACACAAACATAGACCCACTGGACATAGAACATAATATGGATGTTGTGAATCTTGATTTTGCAAAAGCATTCAACTCTTTTCCGCATCAGTGACTCCTGATGAAAATCAAAGGATATGGCATATCAGGTAAATATGGAAATGGATAGAGGACTTTTTATTTCAAAGAAATCAGTAAGTAGTTGACAATGTTATACAGTCAATGGTAGCGCTTGTTCTGAGTGGAAGCCACCAAGGTAGTGTTTTGGGGCCATTGCTATTTATCTGTTTCATTAATACATGCCAGATGTTTACTGATGACACAAAGATGTTTAAAACAGTGAACAACCAAGACCAAAGTTCAGCTACTACAAGACGACCTGGATGGTCTAAAAGAATGGTCTAACTTATGGCAATTGAGGTTTAATGCTGAAAAATGTAAAGTTATTCATCTTAGTAGCCGCAATAAACGCATAGTGTATCACATGCACAAAGATAAATACAGCGAAGTGCTAAATAGAGATCCATCTTAGAGAACTAATGTGTCGTTTATTGATTAATCGAAGCGTCATCTTTCATTGTAATAGGCTTGGAGTAGGTACGGTGATGGCATCATTGTTACTGATGCATGTAGGTTATAACGGTCATTCGATGGTGTATATTGACGACTCAGTATTGCAAACTGATGATCATATATAATTAATCCATATAATTAATCCATTGTTTAATATGCAGGATATTTTAACGGTTTCCAATCAGCACTGCATCAACCCCCCCCCTCCCTTGATCTGCTCGATCTTCTGTCCAAAGATCAGGACGATACGTGATGCAAATATTTATTCTCATTCACTGTATTGAAACATGTGACAAACAACGTGCAATTATGAACATTATGAATGTGTAGAATAATTTCATGAAAAAAATAGGAATACTTGTACATTGTTGAACATACGATATTGTACATGAATAAATATTGTGAACTGTATCTGTTAAGTTTTGTTGGCAGGTTTAAACTACCAGGGTTTCTGACACATGTATTTTAATACGCACGAATTCTTATTTCTAGTGTCTTTATATATACATCTAAACATGTAAAATGATTATCTTAAAATTCAAAATACATGTTCTGGACTCCTAATATCTTAGTTTTTCATATATTATGTGATATTTTAGCGATATATGAATCACAATAATATAAGTAAATAATATAAAGCAGAACAACTCATTTGTTGAATATTTCAGGATTAAAGTTTTACTGTTCTCAGTCTTATATATGATGACGTGTGTTATTTTTAATCGGATACTACATTCATTTCATGTGATAACATGTATACATAACTCACTGCCTCGTTTTATTTTCATGATACATTTGCTCATTGGCCAATATCTATTTTAGCATGGTTATTATGAGAAACAAGCGTAACATAGTGTTTCAAGTACATGATCAGTTATAATATTGGTCATATAGACACACATTACCATAACACACGTTGCAATGTAATACAGTCATGCACAAATTAATTATACACTAATTAAGTGAAGCTATTAAACTGCTATGGGCAACTCTATTAATCGAAATATGTTTCTTGGTAAAAATGTCATTTTCACTTAACGCATGGTTACGAAAAATAAATGCCACCTAATACAAACTTGAAATAGTACTATATAGATAGATTATGTTTGGCGCCAAACTGATATAACGAGATGAATCACTCAATTGTATTCGTACCTCTAAAAAAATACAGACAAAACCATTAGTCATTAGTAAGAGGGCAGTTTTCAAAATTGTTCCCATTTTCGAATAATTTTATGTAAGTACACAATATTCAAAAGATTAAAACTTCACGAAGTAATTATACATCTTATTTCATTGCTTGTACATTGTTTTATAAATTACTTGACCTATATCGAAGATATTAGCCTGTGGTTACAGGACGAATTTTCATAACGGCTTTCTTGGCAAACTCATTATCGCCCAAAGGTTTGAACCATCTAATTCCCATATAAGGTTTGACATCGGCTCCATAATGACCGGTGAGTAAGACCTTGTGACAATTCTTATGCCACCATGGAGCTTCAAAAAACACAGCACAGTTTCCTTCTAATTGTTGATCGTTGTCCCTGGTTACCGTTGTAAACATCATCCCGTTGTGATAACGAAGACTATATCAGATAATAAATATCAGACAATAAATTCATATTAAGCTAATAATAAACGATGTAAACTATATTTCATACTGACATATTACTCACCGGCCGTGCTGTCGGTGGAGTAATCAGAGACATGGAGTGTGTAGTTGTCAGATTCCGGTCCGAGTGAAAAATAATTATATTCTGCATAAATTTGTATAAATTTGTATGTATATGTGTGTAAATGTGAGTGAGTGTGTGTGTGTGCTTGTGTGTGTGTGTGTCTGTATATGTGTATGTGTGTGTGTGTGATGTGTGTCTCTGTGTGTGTTTGTATGTGAATATAGAGAATTTGGCTTCCTTTATCTTTATACAAAACGTTATAAAGCCATTACCGGCCCAAAACTCTCCAGTCAAAGATCCAAAACCAACTTTGTAATCTTCCCAGTCTTTATTGAAGTCAACTGAACCATCTTGTCGTCTCAATATCACCTTCCAATATAGACATTAATAATGAACATCAATTATAATATTAATCTATATGAAAACACAGATTATGATGTGGATCGTGTATGCTTAGAAACATTATATCAATTACCATCCAATTATCATCACGTGTAGTTAGATCACAATAAACCTTTGTGTATTTTGGAATTCTTCCCTCTGGCGACAGATTAATGTCAGTCATAAAGACCATCATGTCTTGATGTTAGGCTCGGACAATTGGTAGGAACTAGGAAAATATACAATATTATGTCAACTAGGAATACATAAATAAAAAAGAAAGGTAACTACATAGGTAGATAGAAATCTAATATTTCAAGCATGGTCAGACCGACAGTCATAGAAGCTCACGCACGCACCAATACACGCACACACACACACACGCACACCTAAACATATATATACACACACACACACACACAACACACACACACACACACACACACACACACACACACACACATATATATATATATATATATATATATATATATATATATATATATAGAGAGAGAGAGGAGAGAGAGAGAGCGCCTCTAGTCTATTGGTAGCTCGTTGACCAGTCCCCTGGTTCGAATTGTGTCATTTTGAAGGTGTTTCATCTTTGATCGTTTCATTACCTTTGAGGTCCTCGCTCATTTAGCCTACCGGGGCACAAAAGTGGCCATAAAACATAAATCATCATCTTCATCATATATATATATATATATATATATATATATATATATATCCCTCACAAAAACACACAACAAAACACACTAATATATATTTTCTATATATATATATATATATATATATATATATATATATATATATATATATATATTTTATATATATCATACATATATTATGAGATTAGATTAGATACCTGATGAATCTATCACGATATCAATATGACATAGCGACCAGGAACGTTCTTCAGGTGTACGTGGTATTTTAGTTATTTGTATCTCTTCACATCCTCCAAGACAGTGACACCGAAAAATACAGCTCTCATTCTCGTTAATAACTGGTATAGACATTAAATCACAGGTAAGCCAGATACCTGTCCACATCTCTGTTTGGGGTTTAGTTAAGGGGATAACATGAAGGTTATGTCCACATCCAAGACTTTTACCTATAAGGGATACTTTAATATAATCATCTTGTAATTCTGATGTATTAATTCTAAACGTTGTATACTGTATTTCTGATACTTGGGTATCACCATAGAACACGAAACAAGTATCAGAAGAATTATCAGTTAGATTTTCAGTTTTCCTGAAGTCGTTGTCTGGACGGAACTTGATTGACAGGCTTTCTGTAATAATAACCAGAAATATATACTATTTTACCACATTTTAGTTTGATGCATCTTATAAAATATGGTCAGTGGCGTGTAGAATCAATACTGTTAACCTTTCCATGCTGATTCCCTTTTTAAATTGTATTATATATATTTCTAGTAATAGAACATTACGATGCAGAAGGAGAACGATCACCTACATACAGTAAGGCTCAAACACAGGGAAAGTAAGATTATAAATATTACGGTCATCCTGTTCATTCTGAAAGTATTTAGAAATTACAGCAATTGAATAACGATTAATATTTGTGAATTCTAAATAACACAACATACATGCACAGGCATACACACACACTCACAAGCACACACATACACACACACACACACACACACACACACATATATATATATATATATATATAGAGAGAGAGAGAGAGAGAGAGAGAGATAGCGAGAGAGAGAGAGAGAGAGAGAGAGAGAGAGAGAGAGAGAGTGAGAGAGAGAGAGAGAATATATATATTCTATATAGAATTGGAAGACAGAATCATTTTCGCAGAATTGATTGCGTGTAGTTATTGTAAACTAATAGCAATAGTGATTTATTTGACAATAAAACAAATGTTGAAATTGTACTTTTATTATTAGATCATGTTAAGGGCTTTATTCTGATAATTAATTTTGAAGTTCATTGAATTAATACAATAAATTGTTTTTAAATTATATCCCTTTAATGTTTACAAATATCAATAGTTGTTGTTGTGTTATATTAGCAAGATATGTATTTCTGACACTTTTGTCGAATAAATCTTCTGACCAATCTGAATGTGTAGAAGTTTATTTTGTATGTTCATACATACACACACATACACAGGCGCGGGCGCGCTCACCAACATACACAAACACACACACGCGCATATATATATATATATATATATATATATATATATATATATATATATATATATTATATATATATATATATATGAGAGAGAGAGAGAGAGAGAGAGAGAGAGAGATTTGTGAAGTTCACTGATTCGCATAATTTCATTTCATGGCTAACTTCAAGAATTAATTTGAGAAATAGATCCGAATCAAAATACCATAAACCGGGTCAATTCTACGTTCTATAAAATAGGTGTTAGTAAACGTATAGCGGTTTATATAAATTAAAATGTATCTCATGAAAACATAACCAGACACACTCACAGAAAATCTCATTTACAAGCAATTATATCTAAGCTGAAAGAGAGTCGGATATCTTCATAATTATTTACAGAAACAACTTACTTCATCTTATCCAAGCAACGACTATTTGTTAAATCAAAAAGACTTCACGTAATATTGGCGATCCAGAATGAAAGGCAGCCGATCGGTATGGATAAATACAGAACCATCTCAGAGAACTACCATTAGTAGTAGGGGGCGGTGCTCGCATCGCGAATACTGATGCATGAATATTATAACGGCCATTGGTGGGTGTATTTAACGATCCAATTCTACGAACTGATGATCATATCACATAATGGATCCATTATCCGTATCTATTATTTAATACGCATTATGTTTTATCTGCTTCAAATCAGCACTCCCACCCCCGCTTGATCGGCTCGATCTTCCGACCAGAGGTCAGGACGATACATGATGCAATTATTGATTCTCATTCATTGCTGCAGCCTAGTGATATTTCTGTATTGAGATAACACATGACATACAGGGTGTAATTTTATGTTTTTACTGCAGTAATAGCCTAATAAACTCATACAGCTGGATGTACAAACCAACCGTGGAATTCCCTTATGAAAGGATCATGTATACCAGCACATGCAAAAACACGCAAGCGCATCGAAACTGCCTTGGACAGGACAGGCTACCTAATTTGATGTGAATTAACTGTGGTTGAATATTACCTATATTTCTTATTCTACCCCAGCCGGTGGTTGATAGCTGATAAAGGTAGTTACCATCCCAACAGAATATGTTTAGCGAGATAGACGACCTCGTCAATATATTTTAATTGAACAGCTCTGAATTGTTAACTGTGTGTTGTATAGTGGTTATTTAATATTCTAGCCAGTGTGAATAAGCAAAAGGTGACTAACAAATATATATTAAAATTGTCTTTATTACATAAATTCATAAATTTCACAAATTGGGCATTATCTAATTAATCATGCATGGGTTTGTTCGGGTGGCTGAATAGTTTGGGGGTTAGAAAAACAAGTTGTTATGATACACTACTCTATTTGGAAATAGTGAATATTAAATGTTTCTAGCCAGGGGACTACTTAGATAAAGAAACAAGTTTCAGAACACTACATATGCTAGCAGAATATATGTTTAGAAATTGGTATTATACATTTAAGTCAGTCTCATGCAGTTGGTATTTACTAGCCATTCCCAATTTTTAACAGATTATATTTAGTAATGCATAGGTACCGTTCTTTCCTTTGAAAGTCATATACTTTAAGCTATAGCAAAATAGCCACTAACCAGTATTACAATGTTACGCCATATCACATATTTTGTGCATTAGTCTTCCATACGTTTAGCATTCTCTGAATGTTTATTTTTCCCTTCCGAACCATAATTCAATTACTTTACATTAAATTATGCATATGCTGTGGGCCTATGATAACACGTAAAAGGCATGTTTGATGAAAATTATCTACAAACGTATTTACAGTTTACCATAATGCCATAGCAACACGCTGACTCTACATTCACTTTCGTCAATAAATTCAATACAATTTTATTATCTAACCATCCGTTCACCTCCTACGACAGACTCTATTAATTGCCATCAATGATAACAATTTGAACTATAAACAAGCACGAAACAACCCGGTATATTGACGTTCATTTTGTTTACCGTGGATGTAACCACCCATATGCCAGTAGTGGAGGTACTCAGATATGGAAAAAGAAATGGTGCAGCGGAAACGTGTCAGTAAAGTAACAGCTTGCTTTGGCTGCTTTCCGAGTCATGATCTTTGAGTTGATTCTGATGTATGAAAGGGTCGCCCATTAACCGCTCAATAAACCATCAGAAATCTTTATTTTAAATCGGGTTAATTTCTCGGGAATTGTTAGAAATAAATCTAAGTGCTTTCAGTTTTAATTTAAGTCAATCTAATTTAATTTTCATCTCTGGTGTGGTCAAGACTGCTAATCAAAACACGATTGGTGTATTTTATTGCTTCACTGACTTTGAGAACAATGATCAGGCTTGGGTGTGCCAAGAGCTGTGATCTTGTGTGTACGATTTGAAGGCCTTTATAAGCCGGGTCAGCTTTTAAACTATATACTAAACGGTTTAACAGCAGTGAGAATTATTGCTGGGCTCTCTGGCATGAACCAAATTAGAGTTGGTGTTTAGTCTGAAATTTAATTTGAATCATTGAACCTGTGGATGTGAATTGACGTTCGATGGAGGGACTTCTCTGAAAATCCTTTGTCGAGTCTGGTGAATGCCTTGACGTGTATGCCCAATGGGACTTTCGTGACGTTTCTGTCGATGTGAATTGATTGCGTGAAACTCTTAGTTTCTTTTCAGAGAATCCAACCTCATTATTTTGATCATTTATTCACCGTTTCAAACAAACTAAAAACATCCCTAAATTTAGCGCTGGAGACAGCAAATACTTTTATTATTAAAGATTTATCTGGATAATTTTACAACAATATAACATTGAATACATGGATCAAATGCCTAGTCTTCTCTATATATGAAGCCAGTCCACATGTCTGGCAGTCAGTTATCGTCACATATATCCAATCTGTGACTGCTGATAGGCGTCAAGCCATAGGCACTATTTATAGCACAAATACATGGATTACTCATGTCAAGGAAAACTTGTATAGATAGCAGTATATTTCAACCCAATTTTCATGGAAAATAATGAATGTCATTGTATGTGAAGCAGTACTTTGATATATATAAAATATATATATATATATATATATATATATATATATATATATATATCATTCTATGAACTTATATATACACTATAATATTCTAAGAGAGTTTGGTTAATTTTAAATAAATATGAAACTGAGAGTTGATCGAATGAAAATGGCAAACATGTGATGCGATGGCTTCTGATGGGCGCCAGATTGCAGAATCACATACATAGATACGCCCAGGGACATAAGATATTTACATTATAAATCAATAAAAAAATTATAGTTATCCACAAATATACTCCTTGTTCATTACCAGTGCATATTATGAAAAACATAATCATGTTTCAAAACTAAAACAAGATGCAATTTGCAATAAACAAGTTCACATCACACGCGCAATAGAATGTATATAAATAAACTGTGCATACATAGTTTACAATTTAATAACACAATTGACTGATTATCTAGGATTCTTCGCCTTAGGAATTTGTGCTACTCAGAACGATGCCAAATATTCAGTTCGCCATCTGTGCCAATATTGTTCAAATAGAAGATCGAGATGTTTCGCTTGTTTGTGCAACTCATTCGGGAAGTAATGCGGGCTTGGACTAAAGTCTTGCATGCCTCATCATTTGTGTCCTTATGAATAAGTCCTATATTTCTTATTTGATAATAACAGGACATATATAATTCACCTGCTTCTCCATTCGTAGACTATTATCTAATATAAGCCCTAGAATTCTTACAGACATCGACAAATTTATATAACTGGATCTAAATTAATGCGAAGATTCTCAGTTTTCTTCACATATTGCTTTGGATGAGAAAACAATGAATTTTATCTAGTCCTTATTCAATTTCAGTACTTATGTATTCAATACAAGCTTCCTTTGAAGATGAAATATCATCCCAATTATCACATGGCTTTAAAGGCATGTACACTTGTGTATCATCGGCTTAACAATGATATTTACTATTGTGCCGTTTAGTAATTTCACCAACTAGTTTGGTATACATAAAGTAATTATTTGGATCCCTGTGGTACACCAAAAAAGACCTACATCTAGTGATGTTTTATCCGCCACTGAAACACCCTGAGTTCTCTCGGCGATGTACGACTTTACCCAAGTTAATGCCTTTTCTCTGATTCCAAAGGAGAATTCTAAACGCTTATCAGTAGAAATTAATGCAGTCATGGTTCCTTCATCTAGAGCCTCAGCAATGCGACTTTGCATATTCAAGAGAGTAGTTTCTGTTGAATTACCTCTACGATAAGCAGATTGATAAATGTTATTGATATCAAATGTTCTAAGTATTCTTCTATACGCCTTGCTAATACCCTTTCAATAAATTTAGAGATTCATACCTTCCTTATCCAACCCAAATATCTTAAGCAGCGGGCTATGGTGGCTCATTTCAAACACTACTGACTCATCCTGACTTAACTGACTCATCCATTGACCAATTGACAATGGCTGTTATCAGTGGTAGAAGTTGATCCACCCATTTCTTCAAAAGCCAAGTAGGCAATGGATCCAAGTCAAATGACTTGTTAGGATACTTGATTATTATCTCCTTGACCTCAACCTCAGAAGTCGGTCGAAACATATCGAGAATATTTCCATTAAACATAATATCTGCATTCATAGGATTATTGCAGATAGTATTAGGCATATCCGAAATGATCTAATTCCTGATTTACATTTGAGTTACATCCCATCAATTTCTTAGTTAATTTGGAGAGTTTCTTTTGATATTTTCCACATTTCTCTATCTTTGTGAAATAGAAACACTTATTCTCGAAGAGTAGTGTATTAATGTTTCTACAGAGATCCCTGTATATCCCAAAGTGCACCATTAAGGAAGTTCGGCGCTAGGTTTTCTCTGCTTTCCTCCAACTTGCCTTAGAAGATCTAAGTTTATCAGAGTAACAATAGGGAGAATGGTGATTTATTATACTCTGGAGATTTTGTTATGGGCTTCTACCATCTCACCAACAGAGTCCTCACAATTACTCAGGTATTGAGACGAATGTAAATCCTCATTACATTTTCTTTAATATGCCACTATATTGTTGGTATGTGATCGTTCTTCGTATGTAATCGGTCTTCTCTATATTAATAATTAACTGTATAGCAAGGTTATCGCCGAAGGATATACCTATGTTACTATGTTATTTACAGACATTCCCCCACTGTCCCCCAGACAAAAGGTTTTTCTGAGAATGAGTGCAAATCGGAGGTATTGAACTTTTCAGGATTTTACAGATTTTACAGATTTGACCCCCGAGACTAAAAATAGCGAGAACGTTATTAAAGAAAACACATAATCATGAAACACAAACTAATGTGAAAATAAGTTATATATGAAATGTGAAAATATCTCATTCACTAAACAGAGGATATTTATTGTCTGGTCTAAAAAAATCCAGCCTTTCCCTGGAAGTCAAATGGTCGCTCCCTAACGTTAACATGTCAATTACAGTATCTAACCTATCAACGCCTAGCCGTAGACACACATGGCTGCTGAGTGATTGAAGTCCGACAACTTGATCGATCAATATTCAACAAAATAAATGATATTTCAAGAAACTATAAGCAGTATCATGTTTCATGACAATTCATATTACTAAATACACAAGCTTGGTACAACTTATTTACATACTTACCAGAAAAAAAGATGCGTCAATTGTCCTACAATTTCTATAGTTTCGAAAAAATGGCCGCGCTATGTTCAAACCACTGACTTAAATATAACATTGATCCAACATCGCAATACCGATGTAAATCCAACACGACATAATCCAACCCAGCTACATTGGATATGCATTGGGTTCGCGTTGTGCGACGTCACGATCTAATATCGACCTATTTCCGACATTGATGCAACATCGGGTGTCTGCTGGGTATGTATATATATGGGAATCCGGACAAAATCCTTGAATAAGCCGGGGACAAAACAAATATTAAAAGCTGCTCCTTGTAGATCTATTTCTAACAATTAAAACTGCAAAAAAAATCTTCCTTAGCCATTATCTGGTCATCCATTTTGTTATCGTTACAGGCCAATATAATCAAATTCTAATTTGTTGTTAATTACATTTATGAGTATTGATTCAAATTTTATGATTATCATTATAGACTAAAGAGAAAGAGCATATACATCCAATGAAACAACAACTGTAGAAGCATCCCCTGATCACTGATGAGAAAGAACAACTACCCTGTAAGAGGAAGCTAGGATACCACAAAACCTACAAAGATTATGTCACAGGTGAGTAATTATCTATTTGATTATAAGAGATTATAAGTTCTGTTAAATTATGAATACTTATCTGAGAAGAATGCTTGACTTCCTGCATGTTGTCAGTACCTAGAAAATAATAAACCCTTCAATTCATTGTTGTTCAAATGAGATATTCTTAATTTGCATGTTAATTATCATGTCTGTTCAGGGTCATCTGAGGAACAGGAGGAGAGGAAAGAAGATGGTGTACCTGCTAGTGCTAACAAGTGAGAAGAGTTCAAATTTCCATGTTCAAAACATAATGATGATAATGTTGTGTGTGGTGGTAACAACTAATATATATATATATATATATATATATATATATATATATATATATATATATATATATATATATATATACAAAATATGCAAATCTTGTGCACTACATAGTTTACTGCTGTTTACATTTGTAAATGTGTTTGAATGGAATATGTATAATTATATATTCTTCTGTCAAAAAGAAATTATGTCTCATAGAAATGTTTGTTATTAATCTCAGGTAATGGTACCAAAAGTTACATGTAGTTGTGCTTGTCACATAAAACATATTTGGCTTGATTGGTGCCACTTTGTCTTCACTGTTTCTCAAAGATAATTATTTTGTCTTAAACCTTAGGTAATGGTACCATCAGTTACCTAGAATGTGCAATTAAATTCATTTGTTTTGGATTTATAAAACGATTATTACAATGTATGTACATTTATTGTGACATGCAAAATTTATCTTGTTAATTCCCGGTGTTCTTATTTTGTAGATATATTGTGAAATACTAAAACTCATCTGGTCTAAAACTCATACTCATCTTAGTATATTTGTATACAACTGATATGTGTTTATATCTTGTGTATTAATTGTAGTTAAATTCTCCATCCTTTTAATTTAAACAGGTGCTATGCCTGCAATATGTTATGTAGATTAGATTTAGTCTGTCTTAAGTTTCATCTTAACATTGTTGATAATACGATTCATTAAATAAATTGTGATTTATTATGATATTTTTTTAATTATTGCATAAATGATAGTATGAGGTGGATTCAATGTAAATTATACCACGTGAATTTTATGTATAAATCAGTACGTAATTTCTACGTAGATTTAACGTGTAAATTGAGATGTAGATTTCACGTAGAAAAAATACGTAGATTCAACTAACATAGTTCACCAAAAATATACGTAATTTCTACGTGTATGGGTTACGTAGAATTCACATGTATACTACGTAGCGTGCCTGCTGGGCGTTCAATGAAACCGCAAAATACTTGATCTTATATGATCTTGCTATTTTTTTCAGAATATCAGGTGATAGTCGTTGAATCACAGCTCTAGTACATCGATTATAAGATTTACTCGGTAAAGTTAGTATATTTAATGTAATATTTGATAATATTGTTTATAATGTATAATTCGTACAATCATTGATTCGAGTCCCATTAAAGAGAAACATATTGAGATACATGATCTGATGATATAATAGCCTTATATATCATTGCATTGCATACATTTATCTCATCCTCTAAATTAGCTAGTCTAGATAGCAGATATCAGAGCTTAGATTTTGAAGTGATTTTTCTTGAAATGTTTAGATAATGGAAGTGTCTTATGGTAATTATGACGCAGAACAGTTTATAGAACAAAGTTTCGTACAGGTGATAAAACCTTCTGTATAGAAAGGCAGCTATCTTTAAAGTACCACCATCGATTGTCTCCAGCTGGATATCTACAACATCATTATTCCTCATCTGAGTGTAAGAGGTCCCAAAAGTAGATAAATTGATCTTTTCTGTGCGACGAGAAGTGGGATAAATATAAGGCTGTTTCACGATATCTTCTGCAATGAATGTTCTGGATGCTTCTTCATTCAACAACTCGAAAACCTTTATTAGGGATATCGGACCTTGAACTGTAGATGTAGAAGTCAGCTTGTTATGTATGTCTTATGCTGTTGATGGTTCTTACGCTGACGTAATGACGCATGGTGCTTTTTGAGCACATTTGTCATCTACCTTTAATTGGATATTAAGCAATTGAAACATAATCGAATATGTTTCGCCGTATCATGACGTTTATGTTTGTCGAACATATTTGTACAATCTGTTGAAGAATGTGTGCCCTTGCAGTAAATTTAACTCTTAGTTGTCACACATTTATTACCAACATGGACTGTGGCTGTTGAAGTAACCTGTGGCTTAAAGAATGGATTCTGTTCTTTGTTTACACTCGAAGTTGTTGATGCATATCCTGGACCAGCTTCATTAACATTAATTTATCTGTATATAACATATTTCAACTTTGTTACTGTCAAATATTATCTCCATCATCATGCGACAATTGTGTTTACAGCCTACTTGGAATTTTCTCAAATATGACGGGTACGTATAAATCTCTATATGGGATTCTTCTGTTTTACTTAGTGAACTTAGTTCACGTATATACGACTTCATCAGATCATAGAAATTATTGATACTACCAATATTTGCAATTCCTACAATGCTTGCATAAGAAAAGCAATATCTTATGGGCCTGAACATATCTTTTCTTAAGAAAGGCAATAGCTTCCATATAGTTAACACCGGGTGAGTGTTAGTCCCTCTACAGTTCCAACTACTTCACCTGTCACGTCAGCACGTAAATATTGGAATATATGGATATCATCCAACCTTTCATCATTGTGTACTGCAGAATAAAAAGCTCCATAGAGTGTTTTCCGTTTCAGGAGATCTCCATCAAAGGTTAGTAGTTGCAATTTAGGGAAGTTAACTCTAAGCTGTGATCAAACATACTGATTAGAAATGGAAATGTAATTTTATAGGTCGATACTTGACCAGGAGTTTGTGGTATATGCATTTAAGCTGTGGGTCTTCACGTTTTGTGTTTATGAATAATCGTCGGTCTCAACGATATAGGTTTCCAATCTTTCTTCGGGAACTAAACCTGGTAATCGAGCTTCCATGATCTGAATAAATTTGAGTTTAGTGTACATCGAACCTTGAAGTGCTGGCATCTCGCGAATGTCTTCCTGTTCTTGTACAGTATGGTCGGCCTGATCCGATAGTTTAGTCAGTTGACCACGATCCGCTCGCCTTGATATATTCTCAGACCTATCAAGTACCACGGTCTAGCCGTAGTCACTCCGATTTTACTAATAAATCTACAACTACTTATACTGTTTTCTACTTGAATGACATTTTACGTACGATACATTGTGGTATATGCACACCGATTCGCTGGTTTACCAGACTCCGACATAGCATCAATCAAGTTTCGCGACATACCATTGATCATCCGATATTTCTTAGCAATACCTATTGAAATAAAATCTTTTTTTTTAAATTTGAATACGGGATGTTATTTTTGACTTTAACAATTGACATTTATATTGAAGTTTGGACAGAAAATTCATGAACGATAATCATCATTTGCCTCCAACGGCAAAGAGACAAAAATGAAACCAAAAATGTTCGTCGAGTTTCAACAACAAAGGGTTAGCCAATTCAAACGAGCAATCATTGCTTACAAAACTGGCCGTGAGTACATTAGTTCTACAGTATGGGCTGGCGATGTAAAGGTATATGCATCCGGCGTCTCTGATGTGAACATGTACGTGGCTACTGCACTACACAAAACAAATGGGTCCAGGCCGAAAACACACATACCAATAACGTCGATCTTCTCTGTGAAACCGTAGTCGTCATCTGCCATCACAAAGGCAGGGGTACCTTTTTGCACAGTTTATGGCCGTCTGTTGCCGATCACTTTACTCACCCAGCTTTGGTGTTGATGTAGGGAAAGCCTGGGGAGCAAAACGTGGGGTGACTCAGTGACCCTCAAACAAAACTCACCCTGCGCTTTCTCAACTTCCTTCCATGAAAGACTTCAGCAAACTCTTCCAGACATATAAAACGCGTATTAGTTACTTGCTTATCGACATGACACGCCCACTGTGTAAGTTAGTTGTGAGGTTCGTACAGATGAAGCTTGTAAAGAGTAAGCCTGATTTTAGAGAAATCAAATTTAAGTTCTCGGAAACCAACATAACAAAAAGCTGTCGGCTGTAGTTATCCAAGCGCACACCTTACTCGCCAACACAGATGACACCATCGAAAAGGCAGTACAGGCAAACTTCTTTAGGGATGTTCGCAAATTATATTGGGCTATTGTGCAGAAAATGGTGAAGATGTTCCAATTTTCGACGACAGAGTTATATATGACTTGGTTGTGCTGGACCCAACCAAACTGGATGAACTAACGAATGCTCCAATTGTTCGTCTGGCTGAACGCTTTGCTCCTCTTGTTGATCAAAGAAGAATTTGATTACTACCAGCTTAAGGGGGACACTGAGATCGGCATGGAAGAAGATGGTGTACCGAAATATGTTGACCGTTATTGGGGTGAAAGGTGAAGATAAAGACGGCAATGGGACAGATGCGGTTCGCCGCACAAGTAATGGTCCCTTTCTCAGCTTTCCTCGTAGCAATGCTGACTTTGAGAGAATGTGTTCCGTTGTCGAGAAAGTGCATACAGCGTGTCATCAGAGCCTCAACACGGATATGTTCACAGCAGTTTTAACGTGCAAGATCAACAACAACAGGTCATACTGTGAGTTTAATGTGTCAGAGGAGATGCCGCCTTTGCAAAACGAGCCACAAACAAGTACAGCAGGCAGCACCAGTAAAATGCCATGTTTGGACCTATGTACTGACCGCATAACAAACGCAGATCAATACGAATACGAGATAAATGTGAATACCTGATTGTTACATTACATAATAATAAATATAGAACCAATATATAATTGTCGATACCAATTATCGTAGTCCTGCTTTCCAAGAAGTTATAGTTTGTTGACGCTTTCATGGTTTTACTGACCATACACTACCGTTTCATTTCTCAGATATTTTATTGTATTATCATAATTCTCTGATATGTATTATTACTATTCGCAGTTCCTGTTTTTTTATCTCCATGCGATATTATTATTAGTTCAATATTACCAAAAATCTGTGAAATTGCCAGGTTCTCTTCAGATAAATCAACCATGTTGTTTTGATCCTTTATTGCGCATGATCCAACTTTTCGTATTGTCCTTAGGCGCAATACATAGTTGTGTGAATTGTAGCCTATGTAAACTTTACGACGCACTATACTTCCGTACATGCATGATATACATGTCAATGGTAAACGACTCTGTAGGAATATGGACGTAATTAACCAGATGTGGCACTTTGGCGTGCAGTTTTCCAAGAGAACCCAGTACAATGAACAGTTCCTGCGATACCCTGATTAGCAAGGCTGCGGATTAGGAATGAGTTGGACCAAATTTGTCCAATGAGGATTGTTATGTGTGTTTTGCGGGTAATTAGGATGCATATATAGTTGCACATCAACATCTCTAAATATCCGTTGAGAACTCTACCTCCATAAATCTAAATTTAATTAAAATTGACATAAATCAATCACATATCTATACATATATACGTATCCATGTGTCTGGGCTACTTCTCAGCCTCTGGGCCCAGCTAATTCGCTTTTCGTACGCGATAAATATGTCACGCCCACAGGAAAACGGCCACATGCAGGCTACGCAAAAAAGCGGAAGCACATATAAAAAAACCATACGATTTGACACCACAACTCACAGTAAACAACTTATATGGTTAAATCGATCTTAGACAAGTGGGCGATGTTATCGAGTTATTCGATAGTAAATTATATCTATGATCAAGTATTAACATATTTATTATTCATAACAATATATCTAACAGACAATACGTCTATAATATAATCTTCTCTATTTATACTGGTCATTGTTAAGTGCGTATGAAGAATATGAAGGCTACTTTATAATATGGCCATATTTGTCGAACTATCCTTTAACACTCAACCCTAACAGATAGTCTTAATATAAAGACTTTGATGAACTGTCATAATCGTGTCATAGCTATGTTATTAATATGCTTTATGTAATGGTCAATATTAAGTACAGCAACACAACAAGTATTTATGCAAGGGAAGTAACGTTTAATATAGAACTTATTAATGCTATAATTGTCGAAGAAAATCAAATCATATTATTAATGCCATGATCATAAGCGGGTATTATTTTTGTTCAAGTTCAATAAGAACTACGTTTGTAAACCTTTTATTTATATATATAATACAAAGTACAGTTACTGACCGACTGTTAACCGTCAAGGTTATAGTAATAATAATAATAATAATAATAATAATAATAATAATAATAATAATAATAATAGTAATAATAATAATAATAAATAATAATAATAATAGTAATAATAATAATAATAGTAATAATAATGGCCGAAATTCCAGTTTTGTTTAGGTAGCTGGCAACTTCAAATGGGGGAGAATCATATGTTCTGTAATTTGCAGCTTCACCACATGGACTTGTTCTGTATAATTTTCGAATTTGCAATATACGGCATATTCAGTAGAGAAAACCTTGCCAGTTGCCTGGTTGGATGACAAACTCCACCTTCTATAGTACCTCCGGCCTCCGTCACAGCATGACCATAACCAGGAGTAACTAGTCCCACACTCTACCCACGAGGTTACAGAGGCAGGTATCACATATCCGTCAATCGACAGGATGACGACAGGATGACGACAGGATGAACACAGACTGCGATAACAGTTGACCGAACAAACTTATTACCATTTTGATGACCGTTCGGACCATGTGTCAGTCAGTTTCACTGACCTATATAAATGAATGGACATCTCGCAAAAACAGTGATATTCACGCATATCCAATAGGGATGGTGTGTGTGTGTGTGGTGTGCGTGTGTGTTGACAGTGACACGAATCTGCAACTAGATTCTTAAACTAGTTCTTAAACGGTTTATTTATAAAGTGGAGAGTAAAACTTTTTCAATCTGGCCTCCTGTATAATAATAACAATAATTACAATAATAAATATAGGATTTAAAATAATTATCACAGATATGGATTAAACAAATATGCAGATACTGCATAATTCTAGACTACTTATTAATAAATCGAAGTCATAACAAATATAATGAAATAGTATTATGATTACTTTATATACCAATGATATTAAATAAGTTATCCGTGTAGATAACTACGACTCATTACATGTTTTTGGAAAACGGTGTTAAACATATATACATATGACTAGTACAATGATATATTATATCATTAACCCGTATATAAACTTATCCAAGTACATACTTCAGTATAGCAAACCTGTAAATCATGGCTACGAATATACATTAAACAAGCCTCACCCTGGGTAGCTTATAGAAGCCCGAAGAGTCACGGGAATCAAGGAACCACAAACGCAAGGATAGGCGTTGGATGAGACTGTAACCAAAAATATAAATATTGTTCAGTATGTATCAAAATACACATGAACACAGTAGTCCACAAACAGTGTACCTATTATTAATAAAGCAAACAATGAAATATGAGAGGTTGTCACTATGGATTATGCTCACACAATACCACCAGGCAATTATAATGATATAAAGAACCAACGAATTGAAAGAAATTAATGTAATCTTAATTGAACAACTTATACAGTTGAGTAATTGCGTGATAGTCTCATAGATTATGGGAATGTACTTAAACTAATAAGCGTATTCAATAACCCGAGTATAAAAGGTAAAATCTTGTAAATGTTGCACTAAATCAGACGAGCTGTTTCCTCACTAGAATCTTGGCTCAAAACCTTGCTGATCCCTCGAGTCGTTGGCGTGAACCAAACTGTCCATTAACTATTGATATCATAAAAGATACATCAGGATATATTATTGGAATGATAAAAATAAGTAAAAAAAAATTGTTTAATTTTTCTAATGTGTTAGTTAGAGATCTTTCTTCTTTTCAACTGTGAGTATTTATCATAAATGACATCATTTATTGTGATTAAATTAAACGATAGTAAAATGCTGATTGGCAGAATGACAATTGTACGGCGTACAATAAAAAAACACACACACATACACCACACACACACATGGTGACTTGGATATTTAATTAAATTTAATATCAAGAATTAAAAAATATATCATTATATCACATTGTCATGTGCAGGTGTTTGGTTCAATATATATTCTAAGAAACTTCATTATTTCATAGAAAATCACGTTTTGATGATGAGTATCAATATTGTGATTATGCCATGTTGTATGCTACCTAGAACCCGCTAATAACAACTCATTAAGTTCATAAACAAATATAGAACAAACGTTTTGAGTTTCTCTAGCAGTACCAGTACTGATTCTACAATGTCACTTTTAACGTATGAAGCCATTAGATAACGGTTTGGAACATTTTTACAGTATTGGCACAATACAAATACTAATACAAGTATTAACGCATTCGATACCATTTCAATACTGGCCAAGTACGTTTTATTACTCCAGTAAAACAATTATTCATCCACATTTGGTATTGTTTTAGTCCTGGCTTAGTAACGCTGAGTATCGCCCCACTAATAACAATTAAACGGTATCTAATTAAATAAAAAAACAAGTGTGCATTCTAAAACTTTCATTTAAAAAAACGAACAACAATACAATTAATACATGCCATTAACGAAAATTAGTTATTTGTTTACATGAAATAAACATTATACAAAATCAACACTCTTGTTTACCTAAACTACTACTACAGCAAAATAGGTTGACGTTAGCTACAGAACGGAAAACAATTTTATTCACGAACATATAATTTAACTCAAAAAATATTAAATATACATAGTGGGTTCCCTACCAGCACCTTATCACAGGGTAAGCCATTGATAGAAGAGTCCTGCATTTATATGATGGGTATATTTGAGACTTTTCCAGAGACTGATATCAGACAGTTTCTGAAAGGGTCATCTAATGGTTTCTGTGCAGTTGATCTTATGCCTACATGGCTTGTGAAAGATTTTCTGGGTGTTCTGATAAGCAAAATTACAAATATAATTAATAAATTATTATCTCTGGGTGTTTTTCCAAGATCCAAGAAAGCTGCCTTTGTAAAACCATTAATAAAAAATCACAGTATGGACTGTGGTATTCTAAACAAGTACAGACCTGTTTCGAATCTTACATTTTTATCTAAAGTTGTAGAAAGGGCAGTTGGTTTCCATCTAAACAAATATTTAATCAATAATAACCTTAATGAATCACTACAGTCTGCCTATAAAAGTGGTCACAGCACTGAAACAGCCTTGGTTCGAGTGAAATATTATATTATGATGTCAATTGATCAAGGTAAGCCAGTAATACTTGTTCTTCTGGACCTGTCTGCTGCATTTGATACAGTTGACCATAATGTACTTTTCTCTAGGTTAAAAGACATGTTTGGTCTGTCAGGTAGAGTACTTGAATGGTTTAGATCCTATCTATAACAACGCTCTCAGAGAGTGTCGGTTCGTGGTATTTTATCTGACGTTCATATTTTGTTATCTAGTGTGCCACAAGGTTTAGTTCTTGGTCCTTTGGTTTAACAATGTATACCCTTCCTCTTGGGATCATTGCGTAGCAATGTGGTCTTAAATATCACTTGTATGCTGATGACACACAGCTGTATATATCATTGGATCCTGACAATGAGCTAAATTTCTCCATTTCCTTCAAAATATTTGAACTAAATGATAATAAAACAAATATTATATATTTGGCATCACCACATTGTGTTAAATCCCTAAAGACACCAGCATTCGATTGGTGGGTCAGTAAAAAATCTAGGGGTTATTTTTGACCAACATATTAACATGTATGAAAATGTCACATCAGTATGCCTACTACCATCTTAAGAACATCCACTGTTTAAAAGCATTCTTGACACAAGAATCACTTGTAACTGTAGTCCATGCCTTTGTTACATCTCGTATAGACTATTGTAACTCTTCCAATTCTTCAAAAACTACATTGTCTACCTATTAGACAGTGTATCCATTTCAAGATTTGATTAATAACTTATAAATATATAAATTCATTTGCCACCTGAATACCTGTGTGAACTGGTGTCCATTAGAAAGTCAACCGGAAAACTCAGGTCATCCAGTCAGATACTATTGCAGGTGCCCGTGTCTAGGCAAGTCATACGTTTAGTGTTGCAGCCCCCAATTTGTGGAATAAGTTGTTGGCAGTTATTAGAAATGCGTCGTCTCATGAAATTTTAAATGAGGTCTAAATACACATCTGTTCAATGTCGCTTTCACAGATAAATAATAATTATATTTAAAAAAACTGGGTTTTTACAGACATATTATTGGGGTATTATTATATTACGTATTATTTGTACAGCGCCTTTGAATATATATATATATATATATATATATATATATATATATATATATATATATATATATATATATATAATACCGCCCTAACGGAAAACGGAATACTTAATTTGATAAATAGTTTACTGGCATTTTGGTAAAGCATTAAATGTAATCTCAACATTCATGAAGGTAATAAAAAGTAACAAAATAGAGATGCCACTTTGAAAAGTGGTTCACAAAACACATTATTAAAATAAGGATGCTAAATTCATTATAAAGTCTACACCATACAATAATTAGCGCACATTGTTACTTGGAAGTTGTAGCATTTCTTTGTTTTCTTTCCGTCTTTCATTGCTTCAGCCAGATTTATATCCTGATCCCGAAGAAACGTTTTAATACTCTCCTCTATCTCTGCTTATCTCTGGTTAAAAGTGAGTTCTTTCTGACAGCATATGTATACATAAATGTATGCGAGTCAAAGTAATGAACTTGTTGTTTTGAAGGAAAAACAAATTAAAAGTCAAATGGAACACTATGTCAGAATATGCATTACACTACACCAACGTAATAATGACGAATATAAAAAACACTCACTTATTTCTTTTAAGATCCGTCCATCTGGATCATTCTCACTAACAAAGACATTTGGCAGCATATTCCGTTCATTAGATGGCGCTCTGACACAATTACAGATATGTACATTAGAGCTTATAGGTATACTAAGTTGGTACCTGGCCAACACGGATAACGTAATTTGTTTTGCCTAACGTTTACCTTAGACGGGCCCATAATGGCCTGTTATCGTTTGTCGTTATGTGGTAGTAACGATATCCAGTCGTCATGTTTTGATACTGGGCCGGTATCGTAAGGTTTACTGGGATCTCTATATACAGTCTTGTCTTTCAGCATTAAACCTATTAGTGCACACGTTTGTGAATAGCAATTGATAGTGTCAAAAACAATATAATTCATATTAATATATCTACAGTCTTGTATTTTAGCATTAAAACTACTATAGTGATTAATACGTTAAGGAGAACATAACAGTGTCAAAAATAATACAATTCATGTATTATAGTTTAGCACTAATTAAAACTATATTTATATTCTCATCTGAAAGATTACATATAAAATATTTGGTTAAATGGAGTGTAGTGTTATTCCAAACTAAAGTCGTAATTCACTCAATCACCAAATGGCGTATCCATCTGGCAGCCACTCAGGAGGGGGGGGTCTGTGTATTTGTCGGCTAGTGAGCAACACGTTGCGCTAACAACATCTTAGACGAAATTCAGTGGTCGGTTCACTCTCGGGTTGCCAGCGGTATTTTGCCTCTAGTAATCGTTCAATTATCTGTGGTGATATTATTATTACAATTGATATCATTAAGTCTGTGCTACTGTTCTTTCTCGTGGGATGACCTCATCATTTTTTATGTTCCGTTTTACAAATAGTGGCTCAATTAATTTTGTTTTATTTGTATTTCCAGGAACAAGAAAACTGTAATATTTGATAAAGGGATACGTTATTCCAGAGAACAATTGTTTTGAAGTTTTATTGGTGAGTAAAAGGTTTAGGCTATAGAGCTATATATCATTTGATTAATCGATTATAATGCCAAAAATAGTTTTGATTTGATTTGGGTTATTAGAGTTAGATTTAGATAACATTTTAGATAACAATTTAGATAAATGTTAGATCAAACTTAGTACAACATCTGATAGATAACATATATGTTCAACATATATATTCAGTCTTTTCTAACTTGATTCAGTTGCACTCCATTTATTTAAACAGTTAGGCAAGTCAATGAATAATATGAAGATCCTCATATATGTTCAAGAAAAGAGGACATATGACATGCACAACAAAAGATGTACCTTTTGGGGTTAAATTATTATTGATATTTCCACATAGGATTCAAACCAAACTATGTGGAAAGCCACATTATAAACAACATGCAACGACCATCAGATCAAATTTCCAGAACCTTGGTTTTTCATATTAATTCCTATACCGCATTTAATTCGGGATCTCAAATATTTAATCAATATTCAATGTTTATAATATTCCAACTCCGTGATCATGAATTCATTATTTAGTTAACACACACGATTTAGATTAATATTGTATAGTATTTCGTATGGTCAAATTCGGAAGATTTGTTTACTATTACTGGAACAATTAACTGATACTGAGGCTTGTATAGAATTTATTGTCTGCTTAGAGAGTATATTAACATAATAAACATGATTATGTTTCCCAAAGTTTTCCAATTATATATATATATATATATATATATATATATATATATATATATGGATAAATGGATGGATGGATGAATGTTGTTTAACGATACATCGGACAATTTAGGTCATTCAGTGTCCTATATATATATATATATATATATATATATATATGGGGGACGCGTGTGTGCGTGAGCATTGGTTACAGGCTTGAATCTTGGTTTTACTTGTCATGTTCCAACTTCTAATCCAAACAGAAACTATATGATCACTTAAAGCTCAAAAAGAATATTCGCAATTTAGCATAGCCGTAACGGAGCTTTATAAACAATACCTTTGCTCAGTACTGATTCCGGAGTACCTAATACAAACATACCTAGTCGTTTCTGGCTATTCAACCACGATGATCGCATTATATAATTAAATCACATTTTTAGGACGCGGGAAACATATTTGTTTATTTACAGGAAGTTATTGCGTAATAGAGAAAGCTGAATCTGAATTCATTATAGGTTCTTTTTAAGATTGAAACTACAACACACGCGCGCGCGCGCGCGCACGGAACAAACGTCATTAGAGAACTGTTCTCCAACTCATCATCAATCCGGAGCCTTGCTGTTCAGAGTAGGAGAGGAAATATTCATTGTACGGACTTCTCTTGGAAATAATTAATACCAAAGGAGGTAAACGACACCGATATTTTAAGAAATGAAATATGACGGATGAATAATAGGCTGACTGAAGGTGAGATATTAGAGTTTGTCTTTTCAAGGGATAAACCGATAGGCCAGCAATTAAAACATTTCAAAAGATTCTCGTGGTGTTTCCCAGAAATGTGTTAACAAAAAATGCAAACATGGAGAATTATATATAAATAAAGGCGAATGTGTGTGTGTTTGTTTAGCTGTGTGTTAGCAAAATATTCCGACGAAAGAGTCTTAAACGGCGGTGAATATGACATTAGTGGGGACTATCATTGGGATTATATGATGTCGGTGATGATCATTATCTTGACAACATCCATGTCACGTGATGTCTATCATGTCGGCGGCGTCCATAACCGCGGCCGTCTAACGTGACGAAGGTAACATTCCCGTCGACAAAAGTGAAATGGACGTCTATAAAAAATAATTCTATATGTTCTAACTGGATTACAAGCAATTAATTTTACATTCATTGGGTAAATGAATACGATTTCTTTGGTTGGAAAAATTACTGATGTCGTCCAAATCTCTTCCTTCAAGATAATATCCATGAAAAAGCAGTCATAATAAAATTCTCCATATTCATTCCATTAATTCAAGACAAAGGTTTTTTTTCTTACATCATAAACATACTTGCCAACTATTAAGTTTGCAGTTTTCAAGACTACCGACTTATTATTCAAAACCCTTAGTTATATGAATCGAAGGCCCAAGAAAACTCAGCAGAAGCAAGTTTTAAGACTGTTAAGCTTGTATATATATACGTGCGTGTGGTCTATATGACCCAAATATGATTTTATATGTCAAACCTTTTTACAGATCAGGCTATGTTTTAACAAATTTAAGAACGTTTTCTTTGGGATATTGTGGAATTGTTTAATTTGTATGAACTTACAGATTATAGTGTAATTATTTATCAAAATGCATTTAACCGTTTTAATGACATATCTGGATGTTTTTAAATAATCTATTTTTAGAACATTTTAAAAACAGGATAGGATTTTCTTTGTTAATACCACTATAATAGCACATAATGAGAAGGCAGACATTCAAAATAACTAAAATCCTGTCATCAATTTATGTTCCATATGTAAAATGTTTTGCAATTATCATTCAGTGTTTTTCACCAACCAACAATCAGAAATGTGTATCATTGGTTTGTAAAGGCTATATTAATGTGCTATCCAAGCCTTTTTACAACAACAAAAATTGTTACATTTTTATTTTTTATAGTATCCATACAATTACAATATATAACCTACAAACCTAGGCCACCATCATAATTAATAATGCAAATTCTGTTAAATCCATATAAAATCGTCACCAAACATTTATTGTGTAGCTCGTTCAGTTATATTTAAGCATAACAAGTTTTAAAAAATATACCCATTAATTTTCACATTCAGTACATAAACACTTTAATTCTTATAACAACAATATTTAAGAGTAAAATATAGTCTCACTCATAAAGGCCTACTTTTCCAAAACCTATTTTCTCAATATATTTCAGAATGTCATGTACTTGATACATAATATTTTCTAAACATATATCCCAAGTACATGTGTGACCTATTTAAGAACAATATGTCTACGAGTACATCAATATATTTATGTAACTATATGTTTTTAATATAATCAATAAATACAAACACATCACAATACTAAAAACATTAATAACATACAACAGACATATTTGAATATGTAATCCAGAATGTTTGCAGAATGCTAGTAATTAAAAGATACTGCAAATAATAGAATAAAATAATGATGCAGAAACCCTCAAAGACATACGAGTATGTGAAAAGTAATCAGTAACTCAGAAAAAACTCCATTTTGTATATTAAGCATGGCATGTGTTCCACATAGCAAGTGCTTAAAAAACTTGGTTTGAATATATTTATATATATATATATATATATATATATATATATATATTACAGACACCAGACAAGGCACTAAACAGCAAATTATGAGATGTTTGATCAATGAGTGATTAAATAAGAGTTCTTTGTTTAGCTGCAACATTCAGGCCACATCTAGGATATAAGGTTGATGTGCAACTCTCTGAGGAAATATCCCACAAGCAGAATTCTGATTCAAGGACTGATCTGGTAGTTCTACTTTTATTGTTTATATATATATATATATATATATATATATATATATATATATATATATATATATATATATATATACAAATAAAACATACAAAATCATGTTTGATTCACACATTTATATAAGGGATTTAACACTATGAGTATCAGTACTTTTAACATTTATATCTGATCATTTGCACTAGGCATGACAACGACATGTGATGATTTCGACTTTACTGTTGAAGGCCTGCTCTCCATATTATCTCCAAAGTCTCTGAAATATTAATATATATATATATATATATATATATATATATATATATATATATATATATATATAGTTGTATATGTTCCATCTATTTAATTTGTTTTACACACAAACATACAATCATTCACACAAACCTGAAGATTGATTCATAATTCTGTACAAAAATATTTAGTATGATATGTGGTTGACTTAATATGAATATACCACATCGCAAATCGATTATAAGGTTATTAAAGTTATGAGTATATATATATATATATATATATATATATATATATATGATATATATATATAAATTATTAGAAATATTAACTGAATGGTTATAGAAATTGTGTGTGTGTGCGTGTGTGTGTGTGTGCGTGTGTGTGTGCGTGCACGTGTAAAAATCTATATAGTGAAGCTGATAATAACTAATTTATTAAAGACATTGAAGGGAAGGATTCTAAAGATATAAAGCATATACAGATGTCAGCTGTTGTTTTTAATAAATAAACTTATTTTGGCATCAGACATTTTTTTACCCAATCAAACATGATTCGGTAACTTAATGGTCAACCAGATTTGAACGTAAATAAAATCATGCATTATGATCTGACTATAGGCATTAATCATGTTCAATATTACTGATTGGACACAGGTTTAAGGTCTAGGATAGTAAAATAAATGAAAATCGCATCTCACCATTTTATTTTCTGGAATAAGAAATCCGCAACATTTGATAAATGATGAACCATCATGACAATTGTCACTGATATATCAACAAGGTGAAATAACAATTAATTGTTGACTTGAAATATTCAACAACAAGGAGGTACCGAATCTGTCCAAGTAGTTATGAAAAATGCTGGAAAACAACCTTTTTTCCCCGATAAGCCAACATTTATAATTGAAGCCTTCACTAAACCAATAATATGGTAAATAGCTTTATAATTATAACATCTTGAATAATTTAAATATTATTACCTTGTAGGAGGTGGAGAAGGTAGTGGACATACATCAGGTGGCAGATCTTGCTCATCGTCAGACATCACTTGGTTTTCTATAAATTATTATTATTATTATTTATATTATTATTATTATATTGTTATAATGCCAAATGATGATGATGGTAATGAAGAGAAATCAAAGAAGAAACAACGTTATGCCCACGCCAAGATTCGAACATGGGTGGTAGTGATCTGTGATCCAACACACTACTGCTAGACCACAGAGGCACCTGTTATAATGCCAACAATTCTAGGTTATAATGCCAAGAATTGTTCAGCACATTATTGCTACAATAACTTAATACAGTCATTACTTACTAATACTTCAGCCATTTAGGAAGGTGAATTATTGATATCAAGTTAAACTAGTACCAGGTTATAGTTTTCACATTAAACGATCACAGCATCACCGTATTGTTACATTGAAACACTGATATAAGAAAGTATCAAAATACCACAGTATAATACTATACAGCATAATGTCACACAGAATGACACCTGTGTTATTGATAAGATGATTGATGTTTTACGGCCACTTTTGTGCACATGGTATAGGCTAAATGGGCCAAACGACCTCCAAAGATAATGAAGCATAGTCAAAGATGAAACACCCTTCAGATAGGCCCACGCCGAGATTTGAACACGGGTGGTAGTGATCTCTGATCCAACCCAGCTATGACCCAACATTAATACCCCAACATATTAAATAATGGAGGTATGTGACATAATGTGATGTTGCCTACTTTTAGCAACTACCAGATATACAACAATGTGAAGAATTTACTCAGCTAATTGTTTTGAAAATATAAAATGATTAATGTTTAAATATGATAGACAGACTGAACTGTTCAAAGTTCTTAGTTCTACCAAATGGAATAGATAACAATACATTTTAATTGTGAACAATGCCTTAGCAAAGAAAACCACAAATCTGCACTGACCATCCGCCGAGAACAATGTAGTGGCTCGACCACTAGGTGCCGACACTGTGTATGATATATAATCTGCAGATGGAGACTTGACCCCCTGACCCTTGACACTGATGCCAGGAAGTGGCTTCTTGACTGGTGGTATGATTGACTTTTCATTGGTTGGTGCAATCTGTGCTGGCGAGTCATACTGTGAGAAAATAAGACAATCGACATCCTGCGTGAAGCCAAATGAAATGACCCATGACCAAATAAATAATTAAACAATAGCAATAAAATAAACAATCATGGCAGCATGTTATTAGTGTGAGTAGCTGCTTATCGCTGTGAGTTTGTATTTTATTCTTATTAAATCAACATAATAAATTAATATTCTAACAAACATCTGCTCAAACTAATACACGTACTACTATTAGCCATAAAAAGAATGTAATATTCATATTGTCAATATCTCAATTTGCAATCTGTCCACAACATGTTCATTTCTAGAAGCGAGTGAAAACGTTAACTAACAGCATAACTTATGGCTGCCTGGTGAAGCTGCACGGCTTGTCTCTGCATCGTTTGACGAAGAAAACTTTCATCTTTAAGGGCATGTAAACTGAAATAGCATTCAATAGAATTACAATTTTCAGAATATAGATGGTTCTAAAATATCACTATTGAGGTTTCTATTAATTACTATTCAGCTGGGGGATATTTTGTTTTTTGGGGGGAGGGGAGAAAATCATACATTTTACATTAAAATAACAAAAAGTAAATTTATCATGAAGCCTTGAACATAACTGCTTATTAATACTGGTACTCATGTGTGAAGTTAATATGAAGAAATAGATTTATCAACTAAACTATGATAATATTGGTCACCTCTGTTGAAGAATCGCAAACTTCTTTTCCCATGTCATATGCACTCTTTCAATTTCTCTTTTTAACCTGGAAACAGCGTAGGTATTAAATTATTTCAACAAATTTCACTATTAATTAGATTTTAGTGAGCACTGCCATTGGTGGATCCATCAAAACTACACCGTCTGTTTGACTATGTTTTAATATGTTGTAGTTTAATATATAGTTACTTGCTTACATTAAAAGCCAATAAATGTTTAATATTATAAGTAATCATACTTAGCTACTTCTGCAGCAAGCCGTTCTTCATTGCGTTTAACCCTCTCCAACTCGTCTTTGTCTTTGGTTTGAACCTTTCTTTCAGATTTAGCCTATAAATATACATTATATATAAATATAAATATTATTTTCAACAGAAAACAAACAATACAGATATTTATAACATTTATTTAACTCAACAGAAAAATAACAAATAACAACAATATATACCATCATCCACACACACACAGACACACACACAGAGAGATTGATATATATATATATATATATATATATATATATATATATCAAAGTACACATATATTTGTACCTTCACAAGAAGCTCTTCTACCATTTTTTTCTCTTCTGTCAGTTGACGTATTCGATCATTCTGTTTCTGCTGCTGAGCATCCAGTTCTGCCTGCGAATCTGCCATCATCTAGCACATGACATTCAACAACAAAAGTGATCGGACTCAATGCCAGAATTTATCATGTAAAGATCCATTAAATAATGCAGAAATACAACAAATCATCAGACACAAAGCTACATGCAAAAAATAATTAGCATTACCAGCCGAGAATAGCGTTCTGTTAACTAAAACCAGTTAGTGCACATTCTTCATTCCCATACACTCTATCATAACAATCCATGAGTGGATATTTTTATGATGATTGCTAAAGTATTATTATTATTATTATTATTATTACCAGTATTATTATTATTATTATTAATAGTATTAACATTATTATTATTAAAAATATTATTACAATAAAAAATTGAAAGCCTAGAAAACAAATATTCAACTAGATCATTATTAAATTCTTTCTAGAGTTTGAAATAATTACAGCGCAAGTGATGATTATCTAGATCAAATTTAGAGTAATTTAAGAAAGTGAGGTATTGAAAACAATTATATTTCTTTATTGTATTTAGAAAGTAGTAATTTGTGTTTGTGTGTGTGCATGTGCGTGCTTCCATGCACATAGTGTAGCTTAATACAAGAAACAAATAAAAGCAATATACATTAATTTACATTTAATTCACTGTATTACTGGTCTCTTATCCCAATCTTTAATTTTGTAATCTTGTTTTGCTGAAATGAGCACGATATATTATATGATCATCAAAAATAAATTACATACCACTTCTATAAATAAAAAAATGTGAAGTCAGCAAATGATTCAATACGGATCATTTTTAACTGCCTTGTAATCCTTGTAATTGTCTATTGTTAACTGAGTAACAATAATGTTGATATGAAACACATTTCTAAATATGAATGGCATTGCATATAGCAATAGGTCAATTTTGCTACTAGTCAAACCTGGGATAGACTCCCCATCCTACAAACACAGGTACCGCCAAGATTTTAACTCTCACCTGGAGGTTTGTAACATGAAGGAATGAAGATTATCATGGATATGAACACTATAAATGTCAATAAACTAAACTTTATCACCAAATGTCAACAGTTTAAAGGGCAGCCAGTTATTCAATTCATACATGAAATTAGTTATCTGTAGCAAATCACGTCTACATCAAATGTGAAGAAAAAAAAATTAAGCAGCAAGTTATCAGTCCATGCCCATATCAAATTAATTAAAAATCAATTACCTGTGGAAAATATTGGTTACAAGTATAAGGGAAATATTTTGTGCCCAAAATGCTGAATGCTGCTTTAAAATGTCAGCAGAAACTATAATGATGGAAAAATATGGTGACTTCATACAGGGAAATAATTTAAAATGCTTCATTCAATAATAATTATCTGATGGAAACCACTACACTTGGTTGTATAAGAATAAATACATCATAAAAAACTATGTTATATGGTTTACATGTTTAAGTGTGCGCAAAATCAGGAAACAGCAAAGATAGTGGGTCACTGAATTAACAAATTTATTGTAGCTTACCTTTTTATCAGAGGATTTCTTTGTTATAATAGAGAAAATAGTACATCAGTTTTATGGGATATCAAAGTAGGTAAATACACCAACTTAGAGAGCATTACTATAACATTGATACTGTGAGATGTTTACCTGTTCCTTAATTTTCCGTAAATGTTCTTCCATTTCCTTGGCTTGTTCAAGTTGTAATTTTTCCATCTATGAAAAAGAACATCAATGGTTTTCAGTTTTATACTTTGCTGTATATGTAATGATGTGCACTGTGCATACTTTACTGAGTCACAAGCACACACACACACACACACACACACACACACACATATATATAGACAGACAGACAGAGAACATTATAGAAGCATCAACGCTATGAACATATTATTTGTCTGAATTAAATGTTTCCACTTCAGGAAAATATATTTTCAATTGTTTACATATAGATAAATAGTTCAGGTGTGTGTGTGTGTGTGTGTGTGTATGCTTGTATATATATATATATATATATATATATATATATATATGTCTGTGTCTTTGTGTATGTGCATACATACACAACCACTGATTTCAATATAAAATAGGTGTGAAATAAAAATAACCTTAAGTGCAAATTGAAAGTAGAAAATACACAACAGTAGTGAAGAAATTAGCAATGCTTCATCCCAGATTAAACAAGTGTATGAACAGCCAAACACACATTGTACATCACACATAACAAGTGAATAGTTGCTGTACATCTCGGTGGAATTAAACACATTTTTATTAAACTTTGTTCTGAAACAAAGTGTTGAGAGACAGGTGCAGAGGTTGAGACATATAGGTATCAAAACTAAGAAGACAAAACCCACACAATATGCCACATGTTGCTAAGGATATAAACTGTTCAGTTAAAGTAATTCAAAACATATGTGTATAAGATATTAGGCAACTACAAACAGTTCTAATTGTGCATCACCGCATTACTGGATGGGTGACATTACTTCGAAAATGTGTGGCACAGTTGAGTTCCTATAAACAAAGTTTCTTAGATTGCCTATGAAATGCCACATTATGATCAAAACAGGACAAAGTACTACCCTCATTGTCTTTGAATAGACGAAAATAACAAGTGACAATATTTAAATAAAATTCGTGCAAATCGGAAATGAGTTAAGTAACTGTCTGAGAATAGGGTTATGGCTCTTGTGAGTTTATAGACCATATTCATTTAAATTGTCAAATGTAGTAGTTACCTTCCCCTGACTCTATGTTGCAGAAGAAACAAGTATTAAAGAAGCAGAAAACAAATATATATATATTTATATATATATCATAAATATTATTACAAATGTTTGTCATAAATACAAAATCACACAAGAAAAATAATGAAATAAAACTAAAGCTACTTATATACTGATATATGAAGTTTGTTAAATACTTACTTGTTAATTAGTACAGTAATCAGTTAAATACCCTGAGGAATTAACTATTTGTAATATAATAAAATTAACTGTTAACAAACATCTTAATCATTACCAGAATTAGGAATCTATATTAGAAGTTAATTAAAAAAGTTATAATTGGAAGGTAAAAGACAAATACAATTTAAGAAGCTAGATGAAGCTGTGTAAACTAGAAAAACAACATCTATATTTAATCATTATTACAACAGAAAGATTTGTAAATTCCACTCCAAACTGAGAAATAACAGATCATTTCATAGCATGAGAGATGAGGTATGGTATAAGAGGTAATTAGAGACAGAGAAGAGGTCGAAACTTTTCCAGGGATTAATTTCTCGGCTCACAACATCATGGGTGGCTGACCACGTTAAATGGTGCTGCCGTCTCCACTGAATTATTTAAAATAAAGGGGACGTTAAAACCCCCCCCGAGGACGTAAAACACTCTGGCAGTGACCACCCTCAGGGTATTTTGGCTCCATCTTTCCATACTGCTACCCTGTGAGTGGTGGGGGAGGAGGCTGTGCTGATTAAGCGACAGCCTGGGGATTCTCCCCGAACAACAAAACAAACAAGCAGAGAAGGAGCTTAATAATTGCCGAAAATAAGATGAATTTTCAGATTGCTATCTCCAAATAAGATAAATGAATGAATATCCATACATGTGTGTGTATATGTGTGTGTGTTTGTGTGTGCACGTGTGTGCACACACATGTGAGGGTATGTATGTATTTCCACATACCTATGTGCAAACATAAGCCCACAAAATAGCGTGGCGAGCCACATACACTAGCCCAAAGCATAACAAACAATAAAAATCGGGAAATTCCATAATTACCTGTTTCTCCTGCATGAAAACAAATAAAAAAGAAACTAATTAGAACTATCAGCACACAGACACCATATGGAAATGAGAAGCATTATTACATTAACTAAATATGCCATTGACAGACAAAGAGCATGAATGAATAATTAATTGATCTAATTAATCTAATAAACTGACAACAATACACTAACCAAAGGTTTTGAATAAATATTCAGATATATAGCTATATAGTATACACAAAACATATACACACAGTATTATTTCTATATTTGCATGCACACTTAAATAATTATATCTTTACATATTCATTCCAAATAATCCTTTAACTTAACAAATTCATCCTGATTCCAACAGATGAATTACTTGTTATGTAAACTCAGCAACATTTAAGGCTTCAGCAGAGAAATACATATAGAAATAACTTGTCATTTTAAACATCATATTTTGTTGCTGTTGCTAAATGATTTCAATCACTAGAATGATTAATAAAATCACTGATACAAATTATATTTAACAACTTATGAGATTTATAACTTTTGGCAGTACATAGACTGAATAAAAATGCATGGAACAAATACAATAGCTGATCTAAACCATAGGAAACAACTCCAATATATATATATATATATATATATATATATATATCCCACTAAGCTATGAATCAGTTGGAGAGATTCTTCGAAAGTGCTGAGTGGCCATTACTTATTGATGAGGTTACATCTAATTTCCCATAACTACTTACATATATATTACATGTGAACCTGTACTTAAAGATTATCTATAAATAATGACCAAGGAAGATGCTGGTCAGAGGTGGCCTCCTTAGGATGGCTGTGTTTGTAATATGATGAATGTCTGTAATATACATACCATGTGTTTGTTGGCAGCTTTGTCATATTCATTTCTATTGGCCAGCTCTTCCTTATCATAGAGTAACTAGACAGAATATAGGAAGACATAACATGTAGAGAAAATTACATATTATTCATAAATTTCTTTGGATTTCACTGATATAGTGAAATTGTCAAAACAAATATTGATGGTGGGGTGGATTGAAATTCAAAAAAGTAAACCATTTGTTTATCATTATACACTCTTCTGTTTTATACACTGGAAATATTTCACACACACACAGACACACACACACACACACACACACACACACACACACAAAAATGCACTAACATGCATGCACACACACACACACACACACACACACAATTGCTGACATTTGTACAAATAAAGAGAAAGAATTACTAGAACACTAGAATAATAGGCATTTTTAAATAATGATATAAGTCACAATTAGTTAGAAATATTACATTATTATCTGAAGAATGTCATATTGCATATTATATCGCAATTATATCATGTCATATTACTACATTTCATAATATACAGTTTTATATCATGCCATATTATGCTAAACTGATAATTCTACACATAAAGTATATTTCTTAATACCATTAAATGAACTATACCTCTCCATTCATCACTTTTTCCTTTTCTAGGTCATCAGTTAAGCTGTCAATTTCCTTTTCTAAAGACCAAGTAATAAATGGGAAGAAAATATCACAATAATGTTTTACAGCAAAAACTATATATATATATATATATATATATATATATATATATATATATATAACATTAAGCTACAAGAATAGGTTTTATTTTATTGACCATGAAAAAATGGCTGACAGTTATTAGTAAAAAATGAAAAAACAGATTATCCAAACAAATGCTTTATATTATGGCATATTTATAGACCATGTTAGGCAATACATCCTCATCTAAAATATTAATACAAATATTACTAACTTTAAGCTTTCTGTTGTTAAACTAAGTATACATGCACCATAATTGTTCTGTAGTGATGTGTTTACTTATCAATAATATCCAATAACGTTTCTGCCAATCCTATTTAACAATTTAAACAAATTACTCAAAACAAACAAAAATCTTACAATCTGCCAGACTTACTGAAGAACTTAAAACAAGCTACATAAAATATATACTAATCTGATCCTTTAGAGTTACATAGAGTAATCCATAACTACCTATCATATGATACTCTAGTTAAATATATACACCTGATCATTAACAAAACTCAGTGTTAACAAATACTAAATAAACATTTCATTAACTAAATATTAGTATAAATATTTTGATAATGTTAGGCATCAGATACAATCACACAGATTGTTTCAGAATATTTTTAATGTGAATACAATGATCAGTGTAAACTATTTTAAAAAGTAGGAGCTTTATTTTAATGGGTATTTTTCAAATTTGTATATACTGAAAATAGCAGTGCTACTGGCTGAAATACATGGCAATTA
>JAODUP010000656.1:0-217500 GCA_025642065.1 Paralvinella palmiformis | reverse complement strand
CATGGATACCTCATAAAATGCAATTAATCAGGAATATATTAATTAAGTTGCAAAGATTTATTACATGCATTGACCATGTGTGGCAGTATAAGGAATAATATAAACTTTGATATTACTTTTGACTTAGCCACACTATATACTAACACTGATTTCTAATTTATTCACCAGAAATAACTGATTACTGGCAATAATAATCATCCAAAAGAGGCATAATATATTAATTTTTTTGATGCTGGATAATTTAAATCAACATTTACATTTCTACGAAAGGCAAAGCTAAATCATAATATATGCAATATTTCAATTCACGATTTCAGCAAAATGAGCTAGTATAATAACTATGTAAATATGTATAAAAGGTAAAATAAACTTACCTTCTTTATATCATATTTAAATGTGTAAAAGGACAAAATTAATACAGATGTTATAATCTACATTCTATCAAAACTCTTATCATAATTAGAGTGAAAGTTTATCAAATAAAACATGAACGAATTTGGGAAAAAGCACATCGAATGTTCAGAACTTTGTATTATCCATTAAGACTGAAGTAAATTAAGCTGTGACTGATTGTAACAGATTAATTTTACTAAACAAATACTTCATATGAATTAATGTAGAATTAACAAGCTTTTATTGCCTGCATTTGATATGTCAACCGAAATTTGCTTTGAAAATGATTTACTGGTCTTCGTTTACAAGCAAACAAAACAATTTTTACTCCGATTCTTTATCAACAAGCTAAAACCCAAAGCCACAATATTTAAATTATGTCAAACCTTTCCCAGCAGGTGCTTTGAAGCACATATAATGCTTATTAACCTGAAAAGTGTAATCTTGAATAATCTAATCACACTACAATTTGGCAAAAATTATAATTCACCCAGTGATGATTACCTCATAATGTGCATGTAATCTAGCGATGGCATCAGTGAGCTGTTGTTTAAATGCACGTCTCACAGTGTTCACCCTCTGGAAATATAACAAGCGAAACATAAAGACTAACCTGCAGAAGAATCATACTTATTATGGGGAGAAAAACAATTATGGCAAGCAACAGAGGACTGATGTTCAGTAGATTAAATGAGTTGTTAAACTTCTTTGTAGTGGCTATAATATGAGGATAGTTGTCTCTCTAATACAGCACATTAGTTGGATTCAGACCTTGAACTGAAGGTCTTCAAGGCAGTTTTCTAACCATTATGCTATAAGAGTGTCCCAACCATACGTTAGTAAAAAATAAATTAACTTCAGTTTGAAAATAAATTAGCCATTATGATGGTAACGAGAATTAAAAGTCAAATCATTATTAATATCAATATAAAACAGGAATGAATTATATACAAACACACACACACACACACACACACACACACACATATATATATATATATATATATATATATATATATCAAAATTTGTTATGAATAGCTTTACCTCTTCCTGCATTTTTTCTATTTCAGACACTTTTTCATTAACTCTGACATACCTAAAATGACAAACATATTTCAGATAATAAATATAACAATTCAATTATTGTTTTTCTTAGTATTAGTAGTAGTAGTATACAACATTTACATGGTGCTCTGTTTTTGGCAGTATCGGGCACATTTATCTGTGAACATTTTATTGTTATAATAAAACAACAGTTTGGAATGAGCACGATTAGTTAAATAAATGCAAACACACATACACAGTGAGAAAGGAAGAGAGAGAGAGAATGATTAAGCAATGACATGTTTCATCACACAAGTAGAGATAAAACAGGGATTACAGTCAATAAACTTCAGATCTGCATCATGGAGAATACTGAAATACATATTCTTGTATAAATTAGCAAAACTTCATATACATTAACATACTAACATGTCAATAGCCTTTTTTTGGAGTTTATTTTCAAAATCTGCCTGCATAACACTCTGCGCAAAGCTGATGTCCCTTCGCATGCTCTGGGCATCCTACAAAAGAAAGTGTAAATATGGATGACTCTACGGAAAACATATTTATATTCTCATTAAGGTATAGATCAATCATGAGACTCAGTACAGCCAATGACACTGGAATAGCCACCAAACTGACTGCAATAACCATTTGCTGATAAAACAAACCTCCAATAATTGCTGAACATTTTCTGTCAGCTGTTTGATCTCGACGATCTCTGTGACATCTGTCTGCGTTACCCGATCGAGTCGAAAAAATCCAATCTTCTGGTCATCAGCTAGACTTGGTCTGAAAGAACAAATGACCAATTAGTCCACCAAAACAGGACACTGATGAAACTTCTACTTGAAAAACAGTCATCACATAATGTAGTAAATGTTCGTGTTTTATTTGTACAAACTGACAAAGAGTATTGCAGAGAGTACTCATTTGATAATATAAATAAAGCAGAACGTAATTAGCTATACAGACTGTGTAGATATTTATAACAATGTATTAAAGATATTAAGCCTTTCCAATCTAGAGTGATCCTTATCAGGTGTTTTGATTATTTTTACCTGAAATGTGTCTTTATGACTTAGTCAAAAACTTGAAACAGTGAAGCCATAATTTCTAGAAGATTCATAGCCAATCTAGTATTCATGCACGGAGCACTCACACACACATGCATGCGAGAGAGAGAGAATGTGACATAACATAAACTAACACCATGAAATAAAAGAGATATCAGAGAATGTGAAATTAACTTTTTAAAAGACATACACAATTTTTTACACATATAAAATGAATATAAAAAAAGTTATGTTTTTTAAATAATTTTTTATCTGTTTGGTAAAAAGGGGGGACATATTTCTATAATATTTCTGTATAAATATCAGTATAGCATGCAATACGACCCCACTACCACCTCTTGTGCCGGACAGTGATGTGACACCTACATATATTTTTAAATTAATTTTTTAGAGGCCAATGGGAAGACAACTCAGGCTACATTGGTCCTTCGAGTTTCTTTTTTGCTGACCTTATGAAAGCTTTTCATATATTTTATATATTAATATTATTATTGTACAATTGTTTGTTGGAAATTGAAAATAAACTTCACTTCACAGTTAATTTGTTTAATTACCTATATGACATTATAATGACTTCACCTCAAGTCTAATTATGGATGAATAAAAAACATGACCGATCAATAGTGTGGTGTGTACATTAGTATGGAACTTTGGATGTTTTGTATAATATATTGAGAAACAGTCAAAGTTGGCATGTCATATACATCATATTAAACAGGGACTGCCACTTCGTCATTTGACCGGGTTGCCACCTGGGACAATTTGTCACATATAACTGCTTCAATGCTTCACCAGTGTGATTTGAATTGGTACATTTTAATTAGATTTACTATACGCTGGATATAATATTTGATACTTTGTTTATTAGTAATGCGTGTATATTTGTCACTGTACTATTCATGATATTTAAGGTACACACATCTATGCAATACTATGGCAGTTCTGCAATAGTATGGCCTAGTATAGTACAGAAGTATGATATAATACTGTGATACTTGTTTTCAGATTATATCAACCAAAGACACTAAATTCCCTATGAATTGGCGCAGTAAACTCGCTGAAAATCCAGGCATATCTTAAGCTTTGCACTAAATTCAAACGCAGTTTTAACACTTCTTATTTGTAAGAACATGAGACATTACAAATAGTGACTAATCAGCCAGTTTGTTATATAATTAATTTAAGCTAAGGCAATAAACATATAATTTGAGATGAAATCCATATTATAATAAACAGACATTATTTGTATCTGAATTCATATCTTGTTTTTTATGTTTTATTAATGATATAGAAAACAGATTTATACATAAAGCCAGCACGTTTCCAATCATTATTATATAAATTTATAATGATATAATGGATGCACAATTTTACACAGTGAAAAGATGCTGAAATGAATATTTTAATCCATTAGAGAAAACTGAAGACAAATTACAATCCACTCTCCCAAATTAATGGTGTTCAAGAGCAGGGTTGTAACTTAAACTGAGTTAAACTGATTTGACTCAGCCCACTGGGTTAAACACATGTTTTAATTAGCTTAAATAGGATTAAACTGGGTTTATCACAGGAAATATTACATTGATCTTCACATTTATCAATACTTAACTAGGTTATTCTTAAAATTAGAATGCATAGATTTATAAGAGGACTCTTGGTATAATAGCAATGTTATACTGAAATTTAATATGCACCATGGAACATTAAAACAGGTAGTCATTCCATGGGCTTAAATATTCCTGAAATCAATTCCCTGTCCTTTTCTAAATAACATTCTCTGCTTAATAACATAGTTTATTATAATTTAAAAATTAAATTAAAATATTCAAAATGTGCATAAAAATCAATCATAAAATTCAGTATTCAATTTAAATTGAGGACTAAAGTCAGGTTATCCCTTAAATGGTGACAAAGTATTCAGAAAATTTAGTGGCAAAATGTCTTGAGTGGCAAAGTATTTTTAACTTTATTAAATAAATGTTATCAATGGATCTATGACTTTATAATCATATCACATGATCATAATAGTAACATGATCAGATAATATTCAAATGTTTACTTCTAGCAGACTACTGATATTCCAATCCAAAATGATTGGTGTCAATGTAAATATTAGATATTTAAGACCATAAGTGTATTTTTTATCTAAATTTATAATGTCCATGCTTACTCCAAGCTTTGGGTCCACAGAGAATACCAAATTGTTGGGATTACTAAGTGTTTGTTCTGAAAATGGGATATTCCTAAGAGTTTAAAAGGTAAAATCGATAAAGATCACCTAAACTCATTACCATAACAATTTTATATAATATAAGGGGACAGTCCACCATCAGAAAATATTTATTAAATATGTAATGCTTAGAACAGTAACCAAAATTTCCACAATAATAATCACAAAATGTACCTGATATTATAGATATAGGGAAATAATCCAAATTACTGAGGTGCCACCATTAAGACTGCACCTGAAGCCAGATTCAAAGGTGGGAAGGAGAAAACTGAAATGTTGTGATGTCAGAGAGGCGCTCTCTAGACTGATGAAGATTATAGTTTCTCTTGAGTGTTAATTTCCGAACCATTTTTAATCATCTTCTTCTTGTAAGGTTCCTTCTGGCTCAAACTGATATGGTTGTATGTCATTCATGACGTAATTTTAACAAGGTAATGCCATTTAGTTCTGGATAATTCTTTTCTCACACTTGTTTATAACTGCTATTGTACAGGCTCTACAGACTCCAGGTGAACTGGACACGCTGAAGTGATGTCAACATTCAGGAACTTCCGGTCATTGTCTAGCTTCAAAATGGTGGCACCCACAGACCATTAAAAGTTGATTAATCAGCACTTGGAACTGGATCATTTACCCATTTTGACATTATTTATGATATTTGTGAGTATAGCTGTATTAGCCTATAAAATTTGAAATGAAGGTGGACTATCCCTTTAACTGAGTTATCAAGCTCACATTATGTTTTTTATCAGTGGCTGCTTGAGAATTATATTCAATATTTCATGCAATTTATGAAATGACAGAATTATTACTTTTTCAACTGATTTTATTGCTTGTTTATGTATTCCATTAGTATTCTCAATTTTTAATAAACATTTGTGAAAATTATAAGTGCCATGATAAGATTTGTTCAATATCCTTGGAGTTGGAAAACAACTACTCTGACAGGGAATAAAAATAACTTTAAATGTCATATCAATTTTTGAAATACCTTTCTTGAAAATAGATATCTGAAAATTTTTAAGTTCATTATTTTGGGGTACACACCTATTAGTGAATAATATGGGATAAAATAAAACAATTGTGACCATTAATCGAAGAGCTGATAGTATTAACTATCTTATCTTCGGGGTTCTAACTGATACCATACAAGAAATTTTGCTTTCAAATTTTCAGCACATAATCCCCTGGAACTATGAATGTAAATGTTGCTGTCTTACAGCCATTTTTGTGCACATGGTAGGCTAAATGGGCTGAGTGACCTCCAAAGGTAATGAGGCAAAGTGAAAATTGAAACACCTTTCTGACATAGCCCGGCCAGGGTTTGAACCCAGTTGCTAGAGATCTGTGGCCAATGGTGCTACCAGTTAGGCCATGTAGGCACCCCACTCTCTGGAACAATGAAACAAATTACTGATCATGGAGTTAACCAGTATCTAACTTTACCTTGACTTAATTAAATTCAAATGAGCCAAGATAAAAAAGAAGTCAGTGAGCGAGTGAGTGGTTTGTTTAGCCTCAGTGCTAGTCATGCCTGAACATAATGGCCAAGGGATAACTCATGAGGAAACATCTCTCAAAACACGTAGGTTTGTAATGCAGACAATAATTTTGGATAAACCATACTAACCTATAAAACACACTGCAGAATTTTAGATCACTATAAAATTTTAATTGTTTATAAGTAATTAAATTGGAACAAATAAAACCAAAGTATCACATTATATTACATTAATATTTTACAATAAGGTAATAATTTGGACTTTAAAATTGGCTTTTTAATTATTAATTGTAGTATTTTGCTTGTGTCTGTTAAATTTTAACCACATCATATCTCACCACATGATGAAAAGCTAGCAAAAATTACTGCTAGGTTTGTATGCGTTTCTTCAAGCAAATCTAACAGGTTTTTTTCCAAACGTTCTAGGACATTGAATGGCCTAAATTGTGCTGATTTTTTAAACAACATTTATCAATCCATTCATCAAGTACCACTAATCTAAAAAAAGTCTCTTTATGGAGTGTGTGGTTGATCCAAATGGTATGTGAGGCCTTTTTTCAAATTTTCTTTTGTTTCATGATTTATGATCATGAAACAGGGATAGCACATGAAAGTGCAAGCATCTTTCTCCCAGAGAGTATCAATGGATCCGCATAGCCATGCTGGCGAGTGCTAATATGTGGTACCATTGGCGAGCATAAAGTCACAAGAAAAATCTTACCCCTTAATTTAATTTGGCTGTTTTCCCAATTAGCTAACTTTTTTTACCTGGATGCCATTTTGAGATGAATGCCACCCTGTGGAATATTGGTTTTATTGATCCCATATTACTTGCACGGTGCCACCAGGCCTCAAGCGGGTGTTTACAGAATCAATTAGCAACTCAATGAAATGATGCTATTGACAAGACCTTGACATTTGACCTTTCATATTTTGATATGAACATGGATAAATTTTGTAAATTATGGAAGAATTATATATATCATTCAGATGAATTTGACAATGAAATGGCTGAGGAGGAAGTGGTGAAAAAACTTGATCAGTTTCAAAATGATTATGAGTAAAAATGATGAACTTTATAAGCAAAAGTGATTAAATTGTGATTTAACAAATTGTGATTCAAATTAAAGTGATTGTTCACATTTGCAGCAACTTTTATATCTTTTTCAGGAAATTATATAAAATAAACCCAAACTGGTAGAATAAACTCTGAAATGTTCCCAATGAGGCTTCTTTGGGGGCTAAATTAAATCCTAGCAGGCACATGCTTCGCTTGCCACCCAAAAGTAGAAACAGTAAAAAAATGGCAAATACTTAAAAAAATCCACTACCCACAGTGGATAGTGCTGCACATTTTAGTGTCATACCCTGTGGTTATTCATAACTCCACGCCCATCAATCACAAGAAAGCAGTACACAAAGATGAACCTAAAATACCAGATTGTTACATATTCAGGGGGGGGGGTTTATGTCCCCTTTTAAAATATTAATCCAGTAGAGATTGCAGCGCCATTTAACGTGGTTATCCACCCATGATCTTGTGAGCTGAGAAATTAATCCTTGGAAAAGTTACGACCTCTTGGTGGGATTGAAGCTGTGATCTTTGATAGTAAGAGCAAATCCACCCCTTAATTAACACAAAATGCAATGAGCCTAACCGCTAGACCACCGGAGCTCACTAAATGAGCTTTACACTCTAAGTTGGAGAATAGAATCTACATTAGACCTAACCCATGATTATGATAGGAAAATTGTGTATCACTGTATGTTGTTATTGATAACAGAATATCAGAAGACAGCTGTCAGCTCTAAAAATTGCTCGGGAATCTTCCGAATAAATCAGATATATAACAATAGACGTTTACCTAATAACAGGAATGTTCCAAGTAATGAAACAGTTTAGTTACACAACAGCATGATACGAAGATCTTTGGTTGCGATAATGCCATGTTCCTATGTCTTGAACAAGTGAGTGTTCGTGTTACGACTTATGGTGGTAAAAAACAAACACAGGGAAATGTCAAACAATATATCGTAGTCATTATTAGGCTAATAAATAATGTGATATAATATTTTTACAGTATACCTGAATATATGGTCATTTGGTGTAGATGAGAGTTCGATCGCTAAATTGTCTGGTGTTTCATTAGATAAATGAAAGGTTTCTGCTAACGGAGATAGCACTCCGAGTTCCGCCATTTTGGGTTGCTAACTACAACATAGGGATCATTCCTTATCACGAAAACAATATTACTAAAACCCCATTATTTGGTCAAGTATGGTAATAAATGTTTTTCATATTTCCTAATATTCATATTTAGTTTTAATGTGTAATACACAAACTTGGTTTATTGAAGGAAAATAAACAATCCAACGGTATAAATATTATATATATTAATTTAGGATCCCTGACCATTGCTTAAAGGATGGTGTCACTAAACACTAGAACTAATAATTTTTTAATCTGACAGCGTGATTATTAAATAAATAAATGTGTTTGTGCTTCGTTAAAATGATAATTCTTTATGATTTATCACACTTATGATTTACAGTCATGCAGGTGCAAAGAGTAAAAAGTTTTTTTTTTAAATTTTATTTTACCAAATATATTACCATGATACCAAAATACGGAATTTAAGGCTGAGCCTGTCTGGTATTTCGCTCTCTATACGCCTTATGGAGCCACATGTCTCATTGCCTGCCCCTGTTTATCAAGCCTAGTTGTAAACATATTGAGGGCAGTGGCCGCAACAGTTCCTCCAGAGAGTGAATTCCAGTCTTGGACTATTCTTTGGCTGAACACGTTATTACGAACTTCAAGCCTACTGTGACGCACGAGTAACTTGTCCTTATGTCCCCTGGTACATCGTGCTTCAGCTCTGAGAAAGAATATCTCGGGATCAAGCCGATCTAACCCATTTATGACTTTTGATCGTATCTCCACGGCGACGTCTGAAATCCAGTGATGGTAATTTAAGGGCTTGTAATCTTTCCTTATATATGATAGATGTTTCAGGCGTGGGACCAATTTAACTTAGTAGCGTGTCCCTGTATCTTCTCAATTTTTATCTTATCGACCCGATGTCGGGAATGCCATATATTCCCATACTTTAGATGAGGCCTGACAATGGTTGTAAATAAACACGGTAAAGTCTCTTCATCAATACAAGAGAACGGTCAATCTGATGAGCCCTAGTAATCAACTGGCTTTGTTTACTGCGTAGCACACATGATCACGGAACTTGAGGATGTCGTCGACAAACACTCTACTGGAGTCGCCACTCCCCATGCTATACACATACTTCCTGTTGCTGTGACCTAGATGCAGAACATTGCATTTATCTGCATAAAATTTTATCTGCCACTGTTTAGACCACTCCACAAGTCTTGTAAAGTCTGCTTGCAGCTCGATACAGTCTTGGTCAGTGAGGACCTTTCAGTATACTTTAGTGTCATCAGCAAAGATATCTGTTGTTTCGGACCATTGATAGTAGATATATATATATATATATATATATATATATATATATATATATATATATATATATATACTGTTGTAGAGCAGATTCCATTTAAGTAAATTAACCTAGCTGAATATATATTAATTGCTTGGTTTAAAATTTATATAAAGAAATCCCCATAACTGTTTCTAAATTAAACAATGTAACACCAATAGTCAACCATAAGAAAACAGCTATTGAACTATTGTTAAAATATAAAACTGATTTTCTATTTTAAAAAGTTTTAAAATCCCGTTTAATCAATTCTATATAATTATTAGGAATTTTTATAAAATAACAAAAATTGTACGTAATTCATTCAACGTGACCCCAATTATTCTTTAAACAATAAAAAATCCAATCTAACTGCGTTAACCAATTAAGATCTGCAGTGCTACTTCATCAATAAAGTAGTTTATTTTCTTTGGCGTTGTATAAATAAACTCATCGCGTTGGTTTTAAAATTGCTTTTTAGATTTCAATCTCGGTTTCTTCAACATCATATACGACTATAGTTAATTATAGTACTGCATAAAGTTAAACTTTAATACAATCTTTTTATAAGAATAATATCAGCAGCAAAATATTTATATTGATAAACAAAATAAATAAATGTTACTAAGCCACAGAGATTGCACCTTTACCAACGTCTTAAAAGATGCATCCAGCGGTTAAAAAATTATGATTAAGTATAATCAAGCATATTAATTACACTTATATTTACAACAAACTGATGCGACAAACATCCTCTTGGGAGATATTCATCCTATGGTTATACTAAGCCTAGAAATTGAATGCGTCCATTTTTCCTTCTTCCTCGTCATAATTTACCGCTCGTTCGACGTCATCAAGTTGATTCCGCTCATTCTGCAATCTATATCTCTCTTGGATCAATCAAGAGCCGTGTCTGTGGCTAATCTTCAATGTTTCAGGCTAAATCATACACATGACTACCTTCAAAGGGTCAGTTTTAGTATTGTTTCTTTCTGCATGCTGACTATAGATCATCATCCAGGTTATTAGTGGAAAGGTATGATTTTAGCTGACTAGCCACCGCCCATTCGACAACTTTGATGCCAAACTCATATCTGACACCGATCTATAGCTATTGTATTAGATTGGGTCAACTATAACGTTACTAAAGCATTATACTCACAGCTTCGTCAGCGCCAAGATCTGGAAAATATGGAGGGGATATTATAAAAAGCCTGCTCGTCAACATCATTACGGATGGCAGTTAACTTTCCGAACAAAGTAGTCAAAGTAGTCCAGAAACGTAAAAAGAGCTTTCTGATGTTGGAATCTTTCGCAGTATCTTCTCGTTTTGTCATAATGACGTTATGATAAGTTATTCATTGACGGCAACGTGTACGCAGTGAATCAACAAAATCAAATTGTATCTCATTAGGAAATTGGCCAAGGTCCTGTTGAACAGCGCGTTGCTGATGCAGATCAAACAATAAAAATAGTGTCATTGAATATTCATGGTTTTAATACTCGTAAAGTGGATCGTGACTTCAAGGAATATCTGATTTTATAATTTTATCTGAAACTTGAACCAAGTTAGATAGTGATGTATCTGATTTACTTTCGGATTATACTACATTTTGCGTTCATGGAAAACGGAGATCTAGGCGTGGTCGTCAACCCGGTGGAATAGCTGTATTTGTGAGAAACGCCATTTCAGACCTAACCAACTGTATCAAAAAGACAGATCTTGGAATATTTCTACACCTGGATAAAGGTCAGTCCGGTTTAATAAGTGACATTAGTATTGCCTGTTTGTACATTCCATGTGAAGGATCCACATTCTACACTGAAAAAATCGAACCAAATGGAATACTTGAATTAGAACAGTCGTTGACTGAAATAGTTACTGTACATAAAGACTGTAATCTTATATTATGTGGGGACTTAAATGCCAGGACTGGTGTTTGTGATGATTTCATAATAGATAATGATATATCATATATAGATCTACACGATCTCGACTGGTACCCGGAGGATACCTTTAAGATGAATCGTAAATCGCGCGACAAGGATGGCCGCGTAAATATATGTGGATATGCTCTACTGGACATTTGTAAAACATTTGGAATACATATTATAAATGGTCGATCACCAGATGATCCTGATGGTGAGTTTACATTTGGCACATAAAATAGTTCCCGCGTCGTAGATTATGTAATAGCATCCACTGAATTATTTCCGCTAATTTCTATGTTTAAAGTTGATAATTATGATATTTCTACCACTTTCCACTGTATTGTCATATTCAGTGTTGTTTACCTCGTGAACGTGGTGCCCACGTAGAAGGTGAGCAGCACGAAGCATGACGAATTTCGAGCGCTATTATTGGAGGACCAGAGCATAGCTCAACTTCGCAGACTCAATGACAAGCTAAGTGCGGGATTTGTGAATGATTCTGGGCAGACTTTGGTTCAGGGTGCGGCCAGTAGTATATGTGTAGGCGTTCCAGGAACTGTCAAAACACAGCAACAGCTCACCGTTTGCTGGAAAACAAGGACTGGTTGGACGATGAGTGTCAATATTTAAAACGGACCAAATATATCTTGCTGAATCAATACACACATTCTCGTCACCGCGAGGACTTGGATACTTATATGACAGCCAGAAGGAGCTTTAAAAATACCTGCAAACAGAAAGAATGACACTTTAAGAACATTTTATTACATCAACTGAACAATTCTGTTCACACATTGAACTTTTGAAATTTTGTGAGAGACTGCAAATCACATACAAATTAAATTTCTTCAATATCACTTTAGAGATTTGTTAAATGGTGATACAAATTTGGCAAATGAATTCAGTTTACATGTCAATAAAGAAAATAATATACAAGATGTTTTATGTGATGCTTGTGATGAAATGAATCAGGTATCGTGAACCATAATATAAGTGAACATGAAATATGTATGGTGATAACGAACTTACCCACAGGGAAATCTCCAGGTATAAATGATATTGTTTATGAACTGTATGTGCATTTTACTGATATTCTCATTGAACCTATATGTAAACTCGTTAATGTAATTTTAAGTTCTGGTGTGTATCCTGAAAAACGTTCGTGGTACTTCTTTGTTGTGTTGTCTTGGGAAAACCTTTACAAAATATTGAACAACCGTTTAGTTATGTGGTGTGATATGCATAGTAAACTTGATGAGAGGCAAACAGCCTATATAATTGGTAGGTCAACAACCGATCATATTTTTTACATTATATGCCTTAATTCAGAAGTATTTAAGTAAATCTAAAAGTAGATTTTATTGTACATATGTTGATTTTCCCCGAGCCTTTGATTCAATTCCGCACGCCCATTTATGGTATAGACTGGTAGAAAACGGTATCCATGGTAAATTATTACATGTTTTACAGTACATGTATTCTCAACTTAAATCTTGTATTAAAACACCTCAAGGGCTCTCAGAATATTTTAGATGTGAATTTTTTATTCATTTTATACATCAACGAACGAATAAAGTTCTGTAATATTGCTGGTTGTAATGGATTATTTATAAAGGAAATGTATACCAAATGTCCACATGTTAATGTTCACTGACGGCAATCTTTAATGATTTAATTGGGAGATTACAACAACAATTAAAGTGATTTTTGTAGTAAATATATGTTAAATATAAATTTATCCAAAACAAATGCCATTGTATTTCGAAATGGTGGAATTATACGTGGAAATAAAAAAAAACTTTATTTAAATGGTATCCATGTTCAACCGTGTACATATTACAAATATTTGGGGATAGTATTCTCATCTTCGCTGAGCTGGTCTGTTCCTCTTAAAACGCTTACCCAGCAAGCGAGTAAAGCCATGTTAATTATACGAAATATTCAACATTTAAGTGATTGTGTACCAGTTGACGCGTGCTTTATATTATTTGATAAAATAAATGCTCCAAATGTTTTGTACGGCTCAGAGATACGGTTATGAAGTTAAAAAAGACATCGAAGATGTACATGTAAAATGTTGTAAATTATGGGAGTGGCAAGGAACACGCCAAATTGTGCCGCCTTGGGGTGAATTTGAAAGATTGCCTTTGTTAGTTATGTATATGACTCGATGTCTCAAGTACTGGCTCGGTATTGTGCAGGTATGTGACGGGAATAAATATCCCAAGTGTTGCTATGATATATTATGTCAATTAGATCTGGCAGGTAGACATATTTGGACAACCGGAGTGAAAAATATGTTGTACCGATTTGGGTTTGGGCATGTGTGGTTGTCTCAAGGTACCGGAAATGGTGACATATTTTTGTATATGTTCAAGCAAAGGATATCTGATACTTGGACCCAAAATTGGTCTTCAGATTTAACAAGTCTCTCCAACTTTCATGGGGTTTTAATATTACACTGATTTGTACGTATGATTGTCTGGTTCTATTTGTCTTGTTTTGTACTATGGGGCAATGGCTTTCTGTGATTTGTTGAATAAACAATTATTATATATAATAGCATCGGAGTTGGTTAACAAAATTGTTCAACTCCAATATGTTCTCACGATACATATCTTTGTGAACAATCAGCTTCATCGTACGATATAATGGTTCGTATTTGCGACGGCAACTTTTCGCTTTCATGATATCCACATTATGCCAATATGTAAGTGATCATTTACTAAACAACTTGGATCGCATAGGATAATCTTTGTCCATCAGGTTTGTAACAAAGATATTTTATCATATCCAATTATAGAATATGGTGTCGTTACAAGATCAAGCTTCGGTATATCTCTATTACCCTTGTCTCAGGTAGTCCTGGTTTACTGATGGCTAAATTAATATCCATAATTTCATTAGATATCATGTCAGTAACAGTGACATTACGAACGAAATCTTTATCCTCACGACTGATCAATACATCCAAGATACTATAATTTAAATTAGTGGGCTAATTAACATCCTGTTTTTAATTGAAAGCTCTCAATAGTGTTATTATGTTTCAGCATGTTGCCATCTGTGGGTATACCTCAGTGGATGTTAAAATCCCCCAGTGTTATTAGCTTTCGAGTAGCATTATATGTTTGCTAATTAGGTTAGCAAATTCTTCAAAGAACAGAAATTTGTTGATGCCATTTTCTGTCTGTTTAGGATGTAACATATATACAACAATAATACAAAATACAACTCTTCCGTGAGTACCGCTTGCATCCATATAAGCGAACGATTTTTTGATAGCGTCATCTTAATGAACAAACGCACTCCTCCACCTCTCTATCCGAATCTAGCCAAATCATGTAAAGCATCCCGATCAAGGGCTATGTCTCCCAGTCATCTTAGTATTTGTTCATTATCACCCAACCATGTTTCAGCTATAAACAGAAATATTCATATCGTTAACAAAATTCCAATTCTCATTTGTGTTGATTGATAGTCCATCATTGGAACACCAAATTAAAATGTGTTACCTTGTTCTTCCATCCACACTCGTGTCAGATTACTGGATATGGATTTATAGCGTCACGTTCTGGTGCCTCTATATGTCGGTAATGCTAAACAAATATCAGCTTCTTCAATTGTATGCCAAGTTGATAAATCTAATCTAACTTTGTAGGCCAGCCTATTTCTTCGAAATCCAAAGGGTCATATCTTGGATAGGTTATCAGCTACACCCTGAGCTCAAACTAAATATGTCTGACGTGGGATGAGGCCAGAGGGTTCAATAGCAGCACATTTAGGATGCCTTTGGCAAATGTTAAATCTGGCCAATTATCCTAAAATCATAAACATAACGACCAATAGCTCCTATAATTGATCATAATATACTAGTATACTGAACATAAATATGCTCTGGCTGCTGTACCGCTCAATAACACGACATAGAGCCTTAAAAGAGAATGCAAATTTATATCTCAATTTCATGTAGTTATAACTTAATTATGGTATATTCTATGTGAAACACTGGCTAAAACAACAGTGTATGTGTGTGTATGTTTTAGGATGCATATATATATATATATATATATATATATATATATATATATATGTGTGTGTGTGTGTGTGTGTGTGTGTGTGTGTGTGTGTGTGTGTGTGTGTGTGTGTATGTGTGGTGGCACTGGGTCAGAACATCAAAACCTATGAATCCTTTAAAACCTATACCTCCATTAATCTATATATAATTAAATCAATACATAATTGAATTGATGTATACAAACAAATATTTATCTGCGCTACTTATCAGCATGTGGGACGTAGACAATCCGCTTTTCGTACGTAACGGATAAATGTCATGCATACGGGGAAGCGGTTGATCTAGGCTAAGTACAAAAAGCGGAAACAAACACAAAGGTACCATTTGACACCACAACTCGCAGTTAACAACACGTGTGTGTGTGTGTGGTTCAATAGTAGGTTAACATATATAAAAGATAAATACTTTGAGACCACAGTTTACAATCAGCAGTAATTTGCTGTGGCTCAAAGATAACATACACATAAAACATTTCGAAACCACTGATGCTGATCTCAGTTCCATTCTGCGTTCGAATAGCTAAATAAATCCTACATATATCAACCATACCCACAGAGGTTCGATATGTTGTTTGGTGATCAGGATGAAAAGTTATGCCTTTTGTGGGCTCTCGGCGGGTCAACCAACATAACAGTTTCAGTTGAGCACACGACAAAGGTGTGTCCTGCACACTACCGGCGCCGCCAAGTATTTACCCGATCAGGATGAAAATTTGTGCTTTTAATGAGTTCACGGTGCGCTAACCAACACAATGGTTTCAATTTAACACCTGACAACGTTTGTGTCATGTACACCGCCTATATATGGAAAAAGCAAAGTGACTAAGCTTAACATCAAGTAGCAATACTATAAAATGGATTATTACTGGACAAGAACTAAATATCCCCCCCATCCTGAGTAAATACTATGATTTACTCAAACCTAACAGCTAATCCTCATACGTTTCCGTTCATCACTAAGGGAACGTTTATCCACGACTAATTTAGCGTCCCTAAGTATATGCATTTAAGTTGGGTGTGATCTAGTTTAAAACGCCTACCCGCTTCCTATATTTGGCCCATAGTTAAGAACAGTGGAATTCAGACCGATCTCCAACACTGCTAATGGGACGTCGAGTTCGTAATAGCTATAAAATCAACAATTTTTCTATATGATTGTAACTTAAGTAATCATAATGCGGGAAAACAAACTCTGTTCACAGCTTAATACCGATGGAGATGCCTGCCGGAGTAACAAACGACTCCAGGAGTATAAATCCATTAAACGGCATTCCTTTGATTTAATAGAAGCTCCTTTCATACGACAACACAAACGGGCAACAATGCGAATTAGACATTATACATAGTAAAATCGATGAAGTAAAACATGTCATATTAGCGACATGACTTTCTTACATTTGTGTAATAGGGAATCTGGATCGAAATAGGTCTGATGTCTGGCGAAAGGACAATGTGTGTTTTAGGATACATGTATAGATGTCAGAACATGAAAACCTTCACATCCTTTAAAACCGATTAAACCATTAATCTATATATAATTATATCAATGCATAGCTGAATTTATGCATACCAAAAAGTACACATCTGTACATTCGTAGACCTATATATTTGTCTGGGCTATTCACCAGCCTCTGTGACACGGATAATCCGCTTTTCGTACGTGACATACATGTCACGCCCACAGGGAAGCGGTTGATGCAGGCTATTCACAAAACGTGGAAGAAAAAACAAAGTACCATTTGACACTACAGCTTGCAGCTAATAACACATGCATGTGGTTTAAAAGTAGGTTAACATATCTAACATATACATACTTTGACACCACAGTTTACATTCAGCAATAATTTGCAGTGGCTCAAAGGTAACCTATACATAAAAACATTTCGACACCCCAGATGCTGATCGAATAACAAAACAAATCTTACCTATATCAACCGTATGGACATTCACCACGTGCCAAAATAAACAAGATGGAATAGTTTTAAATTTGATAATTATGGTGTTATTTTAAAGACAGTTCCTATAATTAACTTAAAATCCTATAAATTACATTCCAATTGTTTATAATTGTTTTATTTGGTGCAAAAGATATATGCAATTTAGTGCACATTTGTGTATTGTATGCAACTCTTTAGTATATATATATATATATATATATATATATATATATATGCGTAATTAACAAATTTAAGGAAGTTTTCAATGTGATTAGAAGAGGATGTGCAGTATAAGAGTTTCGGGGGATAATAATACATTTTATAGGTAATTAATTCAGGTCTTTGATCAAAGATGCCAATTTGATTTTTTAGATTTATTAATAACGTTGGAGACGTACCTTTGCAACTAATCTTAAATCGTCCTGATTATTATTAAGAGATTCTAGCTCTCTGTATCGTAATCTAGCCGATTAGATAACGAGAAATTCATAATCGATGTGTCCCAACACGTGATACTATTACCCAAGTTTGTCACTTCTGTCCAAATTATGCTTTGAAGTATTGAGGTAATTCGTAACTGGTAGCCACATCAGGTACTACAGAGACGGAATAAACTGTCCTGTTAGCATGGTGACAACACGTTTCGGATAAAGGTGAAATGTCCCCGAGTGGTCTCATTAGTTTAATATCATAGCATGTGAACATGTGGATATAACTTGTTTACTTACCCATTATGTCATAACTCTGACGTCCATACGTCATCACATTTCGCACCGTAACATCGGGTATTTTTGGTACGGATCCCGGGGCGATATATATTAAGACTGGTCATTATACAACTTTAAATCTTCGTTACCAGCCAGAAGAATCACAAAGGTAAACACTATATTCTTGCGCGGATGATTAATGGCAGTGCTCTTTCCGTGGATCATAAGGGCAACTTTTAATCCACCGAAAGATCACTGCCATTTAACGTGGTCAGCCATCCTCGATGTCGTGAACTGAAAATTTAATCTCTGAAAAGGTTCTCCCTTTTGCAGTGTTTAGTCCATTTCCTTTTGAATCAATTATCATGCACTTTGCAGCATTATTAACTAAAGTTGTTCATATTAAAATACGAATTACAGAAATAACAAAAATGCTGCCGATGAATATGACAACAAGTAATGGCGAAGAGATAGCCTAAAAGAATTATTGTACATGCAGTGTTTTGAAAGACGTTGTCCTTAATGATAATTATCATAAAAATGCGCTGAACGTTATGATAGTGTATGTTGCCCTTTTTAAGCTGTTAAGAGTTAAGATAAGAGTTACCCGAAATACTGGTTAAAAGGGTAAATATTTCCGAAAATAATCACACTACATACAGATAGTAAATATAGATAGATCTGTATCTATGAATGCATGCCTCTTAATCCGCATACTGATATATTACATGTAGATGTGTCTGTGTATGTGATGTGTATGGTTAAAAGGGGGTAAATATAGATAGATAGCTTATCTATGCATTCTTACCTCTTAATCCGCATATTGATATATTACAGGTAGATGTGTCTGTGTATGTGATGTGTATGGTTAAAACGTGGGTAAATATAGATAGATAGCTTATCTATGCATTCTTACCTCTTAATCCGCATATTGATATATTACAAGTAGATGTGTCTGTGTATGTGATGTGTATGGTTAAAACGTGGGTAAATATAGATAGATAGCTTATCTATGCATTCTTACCTCTTAACCCGCATATTGATATATTACAGGTGGATGGATGCGTGAAGTGTTTGGTTTGAAGGCATCAGTATTGTAATTACTAAGGTGAAATACAGACCTATTTATTTTAGAATTTAGATCATGCTAAACATTATTTATTTTCTCTTATATTAATTAGAATATTTATTTAATAAGAGAAAGTATTTTTTTTGTAATTATTCATGAATTAAATAGTTTTCTTCTATACAGCTTACTAATTAATGCATTTTGCTTTAATGCTGTTTACTATTGCTGTTATGGCTTCCCTGTACTTCCGTAATATACAAACCCTGGAATGCTGTTTCAAACACTATCCAATTTTTATACGAGCAGCTGATTAAACAAAGATGGTTATGGGCTGACATATTCGGTTATCCTGACTGTCGAATTATGATGATCAGTGAAATAAAATCACAAACCCGTTGATACACTAACAGATAGTACTATACAAAGATACATAAAGGTTGAACCGGTCGCATTAATTAGACTCGTCTTTTATGTTTAAGTATGATATGAAATATAAATGTTTATGTGTATTGGTGTGTACGTGTGCGTGCTCATGTGAGTGTGTGTATGCGTACCGCTCTCTCTATCTCGCTCTCTCTCTCTCTCTCTCTGTGCACGAGCGCGTGTGCGTTTGTGTGTGTGTGTGTGTGCGTGCGCGTCTTTCTCTCTCTCTCTCTCTCTCTGTGTGTGTGTGAGAGAGAGAGAGAGAGTGAATACGCACGCGGGCGGGTATTTGTGTGTGTATTGCGTAAAGATAACAATGATTCACTATTACTTCTGGTATTATGTAAACAGACTAAGCGTTAAAATCATGCGCACTCTACTACTAGTAATACAATATTTTCCGGCGGTCATAGAATGTTTGTTCAGCTTAAGACACTATTACTTGGGATATTGGATCATCCCTTTGTTGTCTCCCTTTACCTGCTAAACGATCTACATCCACAGACAAAATGCATAGCATTACAAAGTGTGCCTGCTTCCCTGTTTGATCATTGAAGAAAAGATAACATTTATTGTAATATTGATCGGATATGACAAAGAAATAAAACACTGAGATTTTCTCAAGAAAGCTGGGTTTATTCTTCTTCTTAAAGACCCGCCTCTTCCCCCCAAATTTCTTCCTCCGGGGAATGGCAAATAGATGAATGCTTAATCACAAACAATCATAGGCATGCACACACGGACTCCAGTTCTAACACTCACATACCCGTGAGTGTCTAAGGTCATTATTTCCTGTTCTTCATGGGGATGGTTCACTTTCTCTCTCTCTCTCTCTCTATATATATATATATATATATATATATATATATATATATATATATATATATATATATATATATATATATATATATATTCACCCAATCACTTACCATACACTTAGAGTGTGTATGTGCGTGCGTATGTGAGCGTAAGAGTTTGCAGGATGTGATCACCGTATAGAGCTCTAGACATGAAACTAATTATACAAGTCTGTATATTCAGGTATACAAGCATATATTCCGTTTATATTTGAACCGAGCAGCTAGCGAGAGATAACAGACGTTTGGTATTTTCTGAGTGGTAAGTGGTTTATTTGGTACGCCTGGATCTCATAATATCAGGATCCATCCATCCTTCATTCAGAGTTTGATCAAGGATTGTCCGATACCATTTGGCTGATGCAAACTAGGCCAGTCTTAATATGAGGACAACAATGAAGCAACAGCTGTCCTGATACAGAGTTGACAGAACTGCGATACGAAAGTACGACTCGGCGTGACACAAAGATAGAGGAATTAAATGCTCCGTCCATTTTACAAGGTTTCAATTCCAATGGCCTCAACGAAGCATCCCCTTTTGAGGAATAAATACGCCCATGTTATTAGTTGGTGCTGAAGATGTGATGATAAGATGTCACCGCGATAAGACCATAGTCGATATGATAAACTAGCCATTGAATTAATCACCATTGAGAGTAATACCGCTCGTCTGTACTCGGTTTGTTGACAAACTGCTGACGATCTAGCTTCACCCGCCGATGGATAAAGTCGTATATTCATCACTAAAAGGGCTACTACTAGAAATGTCTTGACAAAAGAACAACGGACGGAACAGGTTCGATGGTCTACCGTTCTAGGTTTAAGCCAACACGAATGATATTCGGTGAACGATGGATCTACATTTTATAAACATAAAAAGGGCTAGCTTACAGGCTCATTATAAAACATCGCTAATGACTTTCTATGAGGCTGTAACACTGATGTATCACGTGGAATATTAAGTTTTAAGTCTTAAAGTAAGAGCTTACAGATAATCTCTGTCGGTGACGCGATTTTTAAACGCCAAATACATAGTTAAGAAATATTTCTTATTGTAGACTTAATCAAGCTTTTTCGTAAATTATGTTTCTTTAACTATTCTCTGTAGAAGATAAAGTTAAAAAGAAACCCATTATATATATATATATATATATATATATATATATATATTCCAGGGTCTCTTTCGGGCCGCTCCGAATGGAAGTTGTGAGCGTATTACACTGGAAACCTCCAGCTCAGGGTTCGATTCCGCATCATCTCTGTGGCCTCATTGCTGGCTACAGACTTCCAACATCTTGGCATCATTATGACCTTTGGAGATCTCGCGGATCATTTTATATATCTACAAAAGTTGGGCCTTAAATCAGCAACAGCAGCAACAACTACAATAAAAACACAAACATACACACACACACACACACACACACACACATATATATATATATATATATATATATATTTCTTGATTCCTTTTTATTTGTCTTTTATTACACGAAGTTTGTATAGAAAAGTTAAAACAATTACCAATAGTTTGCAAGTAATCCTTTTCGACACCAACTTTTATAATAGCAAACAAATCAAAAGGAGTCTATTAATATATATATATATATATATATATATATATATACATATCATGTTATATGTTAAGTCGTTTTGATGACTGTTCCCTTCACGATCCAACAAATGTAGTCAAATGTCACCCTCCACGTCCTACAGATACGTCACACGCTCACGTGACCATGCCAGACGTTGTGCATTTAGAAAAATAAGTGATCTTGAAATGTTTTCGGATAAAGCCACTCTATAAGTAGCACCAATTATGCGAGGCTTTAGAAACAATCCGAGTTAGGTTGGTAACTTGATTTGACATGACGTCACATGACTTTCAACGGTGCTGCAGACGCAGCGTTATCATAACCGTGGAGGAGCTATCTCATTTTTTTCAAACATCCTCTAACAACCTATCCCATTGTTGAGCCATTAAATCGAACACGTGGCTAACTAGCCTCCGAATCACCTGTGACCATTGCTTCGTCGGTGTAATCATTGGTCTGACGAGAAAACAAAATAAACATCTGTCCATGAAAACGGAAGATATTATTCCTGCTGAACAGATTGCTTCCAGAAGATGAAAAGCCTTTCGTTCAGACTCTGTGGATGGCTTCGTGAAAAAAAAACGAAATACAAAATGAACATCCGGTCCACGTGAATTTTACACCGTGTTATATCCATAAACGTTCAACTTTGAATAGATCATTTGAAATTTAAATAAACAATAGGTTCGGTTACAGACACGAGTCAAATGTCCATTACGTTCTACGCTACATTAGAAGTTTAGTAAACTAACCTGTTTATGATGCGGTATGATGTAGTGGATATGAATGAATGACACACGGATATTATTAGAGTGAATACACTCACTCCTAGTGTTCCGTATTTTTGTATAAATATGTGCCAATAATGATATGTTTAAATCCAAAGGATTCGCGTGGCCAAAGCTTTCAAAATATGCCTGAAGTATTTGACTGAAAATAAAATGTTACCTGATGTTTACTTATTACCAGAAATAGCGTCAACAAAAGCGTATATTCTATCAATATAAATAACAATAAGATATTATTGGTATTGTTCAAGAAGATTGTTCTGTATAGAATCAAGTTATTTGATAAAGTGGTTTCAATATTTGATCCAGTCTTGATGGTTGATAATTATCTTTGCTTGCTTGCGTTTCGGGGAGATTCCCAAACTGTCGCTTGATCAACACAGCTTCTATGTTGTAGTGGTTGAGACTATCTCCCCCCCCACACACACACACACCACCACCACTCATAGGGGAGTAGTACGGAAAGATGGAGCCGAAATACCCTGAGGGTGATCACCGCTAGAGTTTTTACGTCCTCAATGGGTCTTTAACGTCCCCCTTTATTTACATAATTCAGAGTCACTTAACGTGGCCAGTCACCCACGATGTTGTGAGCCGAGAAATTAATCTCTGGAAAAATTTCGAGCTCTTGCTGGGATCGGACTTGTGACCCTTGGTACCAAGTACCAGGTGCTTAACCGCTAGGCCACCGGAGCTGACTGGTGGTTATCTAGTTGACTGGTCGTATGTTATGCAATCTGAACACTCGCCCGATATTAGAATATTAGCTAGTCTTGACCAATTTTGGGCTAACATGGCTAAACTGTTGATTGACACAGACATTTCTTTCGTAGTAGGATGTCTTCTTATTATTTATTTAATAACCCCATCCATGGTCCCAAGAACCGCGTCTATGGCCTCATGGGTTAGATCCTGGGACTTTCTTACTTATAGTCATGCTGTACGGGAGGTCGGAGGTTCGAATCCCAGCCGTGGCACTACAGTAGGTGGAATATTTCATCCAGCCAGGTAACTGGCAACTTTTCGCCCTCTAATATGCCATCCATTGTAAATTCAAAATTTGCTTCTAATTAGTCCTCGTGGTGAAGCTGTAAAATACATATCACATACGTCTCCCTCATTTGATGTAGCCCAGCCACGTAAAATAACTGTCATTTCGGCCATTATTATTATTATTATCATTATTATTATTATTATTATCATTATTATTATTATGATCATCATCATAATCATCAACAGAAATATTTGATGATTTGATATGTTTTTATGAGTTGTGGTGTATTAAAGAGGTATTTATATGTTAGTAGACCAATCTAGTAGCGGACGGTAGCTACACCAACAGGTAATGACGCAAAGCTAATGATAAAACACCTCACACCCGAGACATAACCAACTGGTAATTTGTTTATCACTTATAGAAACTGCTAACATAATAAGGTAAAGAAACAGGACATGCTACTCAAAGAATGGAACACCAAAAATCGGACGATCATCGAAATGTCTATTTTGGTGAATGAAACACCCCTTCCTATAAGCGCGCAACACTGGGATTCGGTTTCATTTAAAAGTGCACCACATTACCGACGAACCACGATAGTTCCCTGACGATGGGCTAGAATACGAAGAGAAAGTGCATTTATATAAATATAAATCTATATAGATAGACAAATAGATAGATAGATAGATAGATAGATAGATAGATAGATAGATATATATATATATATATATATATATATATAATATATATATATAATAATAATAATATATAAATATATATATATATATATATATATATATATATATATATATATATATATATATATACGTAGATAGATAGATAAATGGACAGACCAACAGACAGATGGACAAACAGAAAGATGGGTCAAAGGTAATGGTGAGAATGAGACAAAAAAAACAAGAACATTTAAATCTGACCTTCTCGAGCCATTGATCACCTCTGATTGGTTTTCATAGCGCATGCTCCCTGGCGGTAATCAACGGACGTGCGTCTGTCAGCGGATCTTTCCACGGACACTCGGCATTTCCTCGCCTCGTGTTTAATAATCCGACCGAACTTATAGATCGAATAAGAGAGTAAACGACACCAAGGCCACCCAGTCGAGCTATTAACCGGCTCGGCTGATCTTCGCCATGGTTTATTTGGATGGCGTATCACTCACAGCGACAACGCGGAATCATCTACCCGAAAACAAGCCGCTCGTGTAATGGCTACGTTAAGAAGTCTGGACCGGACCATACACCGTATCCGTGGCTGTCGGCTAACGACGGAGATACCGAACCCGAGGATACAAAGTACCGATCTGTAGACGATGATAATACGACTAGGCGCATCAATCGACGAAGACATCGCAGACCGCCAGGTAGGAAAACTTTTCTTTGTTCGGCGTTATTATGTGGATGTGGTGGTCGGAAGCCGCTCTAGTAATGGAACTTCTGGGTCTACGCAAATTCGGCACAATGTAAAAGTTGTTAACCTTCAACATATTTTCATCAGCACAGGTGTTTTAACTGTGGATTTAATTACGTATCACATAATTAGTCATAACTAATCCGTTTAAGTGCCTTTAACCTGTCGCTGCAAGGTTTCATATCAGCGACAGGTGTACGGAGAGCTTCGTCCAAGTTCAAGTGCCACACAACTTGTCTGTGGCATTTGATTCAATGGAATCAATACCGAGAAAGGCTATATTTAATTAGTTGCACAATCGATAAGTGGAACTATTCAATTTGCAGATCAAATTAAATCGATGCAATATGACATTATTAGGATAGGTAATTCGTTTCGGTTCAATTCGTTCCTGAACAATTCGTCAATCAACAAAGATGGCCAATATGTTCAACTGGCGTTTTTATTCAGTCGCTCAGCCAATTCTGGTTTATTATTACTTGTTGGTGGTATTGCAAAGGGGAATTTGATCTCACTTTATCGAAATTGCATTCAATTTCATTCAGTTGTCTCAGATCGTTTTTGTATTACGGTGCTCAGTTAATTGGAAAAGTGAAGTCTTTCCCAAATTTGTTCGTAACGGTTAGTTCCAGCAAATGTTGAAACGAAAATGTCAGAAACAAATCAACCGGAAATTGGGCAATCACTCAGCTATTATCAGTGTGTTGTCGTAAGATTCCATTTAACACCGAAAACGAACTTATAAACAGTGGATTTTCAACATGGATACAATTCAGGAAACCATTTAAAATGGTAAATTTATTTTCCATACAAATTAATTGTGCTGATTGCGTTGTAGTGATTTTGGTTGGAGTTCTTGTTAAAGAAAATTAGGCGAACTCTTATTAAATTTGAAGTTTATGTACTGAGAGAAGTCCAGGAGTTGAAAATAAATCGCACCTGGTTGTAATGATAATATAATTAATTTCTTCCGAATACGAACAATGCATTTTAAAATTATATATATGTATCAGGACGAAACCAGGACTGAACGGTTAGGATGATCAAATAAAACATGAGGTTATGCAAAGAAATATTCGTGTACAATGCTCAGCAATAAAGCCTGCTGCACAATCTCCAGCACAGCTAACTAACTAAAGTCATATATATAGTCCTGTTCGTGTATATATAGATATTACATTGTTGTGTATGTCTAGTGATTTACTTTGTGAGCACAATAATATTTCTAAGATGACCTCATCTAGATACTAGAAGTGTAATTCTAAATAATTTCAAATAATATTTTTAGTTTAGAACTGAAATCAATATAACCTTTATGTTATAATAATATTTAGCATTATGCTTATTGTCGGTAATTAAGTCTACTGTCGTTCTGTGGAAATAATACTCCGGAACCCAACTCCAATTTTTGTCGTATTGAAATCCAAATCCCACGTTTCGGATCGGCGTTATTTTTGCAACTTGTCTGCAGGGTTGGCGTAGGCGGGCTGTAGGGGGAGCCACCGCCTCGCTCGTCAGTGTCAGTCTCGTAATGCTGAGGCGGCTTCTGAACCGGATATGAAGGGGAGACAAGATTCTTTATGGGAGGGCGTCGCGCCGAAGACGTGCTCAATATACAGAAGCAGGTAGCGTCAACATTGTTAGCGTCGTTGCTCATCGATCAACTCGTGTTTAGTGAGAATCCTTCTTCCAGATCCGCGACTCTTATATATGCGCTGTAATTACGGCAAGTGTAGCTAAGCAGAACTCGTGACGTAGTACCCTTTCCAGTACATGTAAGTATATTGGCTGGCCAGCTGACATCATTAACTGCAGCTTGCCGCACCCTCCACCCTTTTAACCTTATACATACTAACACACGGGACTAACAATATTATAAAGATTCCATACTTCAGTAAACACAAGTTGCTCTGGGCGTTTGTAAAATAAGCACACAAACACATATACACGATGTTTATAACTATTCAGTGTATTGTGTTGTATTGGCATTCTTACATATTCTCTGCCACTATAATAATACATAGTATACACCTTCAGAGTAGACACGCCATATATATATATATATATTATGTGTGTGTGTGTGTGTGATAAAGAGAGAGAGAGGGGGGGGCTGTTTTAGGCGATTACATTCCCAGTTGTCTCGTCCACGATTCTCGAATATCTCGCTCTGGCAATATTACGCTGGAAGGAAACGATAAAAAAGCAATGTAACAAGCTTGTATCGGCTTCTGAGCAGACGTGATCCAATTCAAAAGAGAGCCGAATACATAACCAACATTGTCATAATAAACAACGCCCGTCTATCGCTAGTAGACGGCGTAGATAGATAGATAGATAGATAGATAGATAGATAGATAGATAGCCCGGCGCGAAAACAACAGCTCGACCCGTCTACGGCCGGAGTACGCCTAGTTTGGGATGGAATGGCGTTCTGAAAACGTTCTGAAAAAACCCCCAACTAAACGAGCAACAGGCTACTGAACGTTTTATATCACCGAACAACGGTATTGGCGTTCGACAATATGAGTCATGTTTTGGTTTCGCGTTTGTGTCACGTCCTTGTTAAACAGTGAAGCAGTCGTTGATGGCATCCGTCATCCACTTAAAAATTATAATACTGTCACTGGAGAAATGATACGAACGTTGTTGTTATCTGTTAATGTAATTTTATTGTAATCCTATATTACCATACTAAATACAAGATTATATGCTAGGTTGTATGCTCCCTTGGGAGTTGAGATTTGTGCTGGGTGAAAACGGGCCTGAGTCAGGGATAATAATATTGTACAGCGCCTCTGAACAGGGTTACCTTTTTTATATATATATATATATATATATATATATATATATAAATATATATTAATTATATTACGTTGCCCTTGGGGGAGAGAATATAAAGGAATAACGTACTTGAAGTATAGGTAATTCCGTTCTTGTGGATACCTATCTTAAGGAATATGTATCTAGAGGATCAATAACAGGTGTCCTCGAATTCATTAATTATCCATAACAAAAAATAGTTTAATACCTGCACGACGTTGATAGATTACATGGCACGATAACACAGATGGCGGCTAAGTATTAGTTAGAAATGACAATGTGGCGTCCAGCTTGTAGACAACCAAATATGGGAAGCCACTGGTCCTTGTTCCGATGATTTCCTTTGTTAACACTGAGTCTTTGAGATAGCAGTTTGTGGTCGGCCGCCGTATCTTATCTATGGCCGGCCACTTGGACGGCTGGACGGCTATCTGGGCATTACGAACCTACTGCGATCATAGATACTGTGTGATACGGTATATCTCACATGTCAAGCAGTATGATGATGATGATGATGATGATGATGCGGATGATTGTTATGATAATAAGGATAATACAAGTCGTCATCATTATCATCGACAGACGTATATTGGCTTGATACACGTATCCATTGGCAGATGTTTTACGCGTTCCGATAGACGATTTCTAATTATTCAGTATTTGCGCTTCACGTTTATCTGTAATTGCGTTGACTTCTCTCCGCTTGTCTTATGTCGTAATCTATTTACTCAGCTGCCACAGGAGCACACGACACTCAATTGTGTCTATGGATGAACCTCGTTCGTGATCCATTCTTAATTACCGGGTAGTGTAATAATTTACAGTTAAGGAGCCTATAACGTGTGACCAAGCTTCGAAAGGCAACTTCTAGAACAGGGATATACGCAATAATATGGCTCAGTAGTTGGAGCGCTGACTTCGAGGTGATGGATTCCCAATTCAATTCCTACTCAATCTTTACCGATTTGTAATACCCTTTCAGGTTAACTCGGTCTTAAACCATTTTCTTTTAGACAAACTGGAGTAAATCGTGCATATTTTATGCCCGCCTGCTTGCATAGAAGTGTGCACGTAATTGTACGGAAGTATAATGTGAATTAATGCTGCACTTCTATTGATTCATTGCTTGCCTTAATATCTATGGTATGTGATTGAGTGTGTTGTCGAGTGAATGAGTATATGAGTCAGTCAGTATGAACAGAATATGATATATAGGATGATACAGTTTGTCCGTCCCTTTCTGGCTAACTCGATTTTAAATCATTTTATGGTTGTATGATATACAGTACAACGCGACTTATTTTGTTCTCTGTAGTTAGCTAGACCATCCTTTTTATGGTTGTAGAATATACAGTATAAGGCGATTTGTGTTGCCCTATCTGGCTAACGCTGTCATAAATCATCTTATAGTTGTAGAATAAATAGTACAAGATGATTGGTCTTGCCCTTTCTGGTTCACTCGATCATAATTAATTTCATGGTTGTACGATATAGAGTATTATTATCGTAAAAGTCCTCAAATCTGGTACTCAATCTCGGAATAAATTAACTCAATGAAAACTATTAAATCATTCAGCAAGCATCTAAAGAAACAACTTACCAATTCATATTAATACTGATGATGTCATCATTCTGGCCACGGTGTTCGTACCCACGACTTTCAACAACCACCATATATGATGTATTATATCTCGACTGTAATGGGAGCCTTGTGACTTTTACCAACCCTAATATGTCTACTGGGGTATCATAGGCAGACAGCCCGTAAGGCTATGTGACACATTATGCTTCTGTCATATTGTATGTTTTCTGTTTGTGTGTATTGAACGTATTGTGCTTGTTGTTGAATAAAATATCGTATCATATAACACATCAAGTAATGTTCAAGGCGTTCATTGCCATCATTTTTTACAGTCCTCAAAATCCTCCCCCGCAGCGTATGGTTTAGTGTTTATGATTAGCCCATGTTGTCCCGCAATCAGGAGGAGACAACAGAAAATCAACTTATTCTTCCTCTGTTTCATTTTACGGGAAGCAAATGTGGCTCTGAAAGCCGCTCCGGGTCCCGCATAACATTCAATCAATGCTGATTAACATGTACAAATAATTAACTTTGCTCTGATAACTTCTGAGAGAACGATAGCAATTTTAGTTTTATGGTTCAGGAAGCTGTTCTCGGTCTAATTTGTTAACACGGTAGATAAGATAACTTATCTGTAGCTCTTCAACAGATTTATGCTAATAATGCGTTAGTTACGCTCGGATCTACAGGCATAAACAACGAAAATTAGTCACCTGTGTTAGCCCGGGCCATCGAATTGAATCTCGCCAGTTCGCCGATAAGTGAACGTGAAATCGGATCTTCTTTGAAGTGAAATTTTTGAGGATGTCCTGAAGGCGGCATGTCATTTAAAACCTTATATGACGCTATGACGTCTCAGTGACGTAGAAATACAACGTCCGGTTTATGAGCTAGCCTCACAATCTAGCTGATTCTTTTAGACCAACTGGAGTAAATCGGGCATATTTTATGCCCGCGTGCTTCCATAGAAGTATGCATGTAATTGTACGGAAGTATAATGTGAATTAATGCTGTACTTCTATTGATTCATTGCTTGCCTTAATATCTATGGTATGTGATTGAGTGTGTTGTCGAGTGAATGAGTATATGAGTCAGTCAGTATGATTTGACGACACACGGCTCACCATTTAATGTCTCCTTTACAACGACACGGAAGGACAACGGTGGTCAACTCTAAACAATCGTGTATAATCATGTATAATCATGTATACTGCAGAATGACGCGGTTTTACTAATTACTGCCGATTGCCGTATAGTGTGTCAGTTAAGGCTCATTAAGATCAGGATTGATCCAGTGTGCTGTAGTTGGTAATACACCGCGCTGCAGAAATCCACGTCGTGCGATTAAATCCCACTGTTGTTTGTGGCTGTGAGTGCTTAATTTATCAGCAAAACGGTTCGGCCTTATAATCTCATTACCTTAGGGAGCAGTCCTTCGCCCATATATTCCAGGTAGCACAGCCAATCAATGAAATAAATCATCACATTATGTTGTCACCGCTAACAAATTTCAGCAACTCAGTACGATCTAACGCTAAATAACTGAAATAATTCACCAGATGCCGGGGCTAATAAACTGGGGTACACTTAGTCATAACGCATTTGATTTTCTATTCTGTTTACTGCCAGATTATAGTAGGTCAAAGGTTAAAAACGGAGTTATACATTCTATACACAACGAAACAACACGAATATCAAAACCTAGTTAGCAATAAAATGAATACTTATATAATCTCAAGTATAAAATATTTAGACGTTAGGGTTAAAGAGAATCATAATTCAATACTGAAGATTAAATCTTCTGGATCATGTAGCTGTTGCAGCTTCGGGAACCTCTTGAAATTGATGTATATATATATATAGAGAGAGAGAGAGAGGGGGGGGGAGAGATAAAGCATAAATAATGAACCATCTACTGGTTGATGTTACACGTAATGCTATTATTACGTAACGCCACCCTCATGTGAATGCATCACATCATTAAAGACAGATGTCTGGCCACAATTTTCACCAAAAGACTACACCTACTTATGATAAATCACTCCTCTATATATATTTTTGCATCCTATTTTTATATGCTATTTTTATATCCTATTTGATAGTCCAACTTTAACTTGATGTTGCAATTGTGCATATAATTTTTCACAATTTTCTAAACTTTCTAAGAGATAGTTGTTTAAAAATGCCAGAAGACCACACTGTTCTACTTCATGCTGTGTATGTTTATTTACAAAGGAAACATATTCTACAAGAATTACTCATTCAAAACTGGTTCACATTCCAAAATCCATCCCCCCCCACCTCCTTCCCCAACCAACTATCTCGTATTCCTTTTTCGTTCCTTTCACGTTAATGCTCAGCGCCCAAGAGAGTAGTACATATCTAACTAACTAGTAGCCTGGTCTTTCGGGTACCCGACGTTTTGTAAGTCAATCTGTAGCACATCTCTGGTCGATGGGAAGTTGATTTTTAACATTGTTTTCTGGAAGTGTTATAACACTAGATAAGACCAGCATTCATAACTCTTGCTTCATGGTTTGTTGCGCCACGTCCGAAGCAAAAGTTAACGCCAGAAAAGATAAATGTACTTGAACATTTGGAACCGAATGTTCTCGTTTAAGACAACGGAGTTTCAAAATGAATTTCAATTTTTGCGCGTAATAAACAACAGAATTAGGTTGGTGAGGAATGTCTTCATGGCAGTACACGGGGCGCCTCCTCGGTCTAACTGGTAGCGCGTTCGATCCCAGATCAATACCACCTGAGTTCGAATCTCGGCGTGGGCATATCTGAAAGGTGTTTCATCTTTCACTTCGTTTCATTACCTTTGGAATTTGCTTGCCTCGTTTAGCCTACTATGTCCAATAAACGCATACTACGCTTACACTGTGATTCATTTAGGAAAATGTATAAAGGAATGAGCGATGAATTAGTAAACGAGCGGAGTACTCTATGTGTAAACAGACCAAGATGATCCAGTTTGTGTGTTCATACCTGTGTTTGTGGGATTTATATCTTTAGGGATTCGCCTTTAATCCGGATGTTCCAGGTATGCTCAAAGCCGACGTTAAACAATGCTAATAATGTTAGTAACAGTTCAAGACATATTGGAATTACCTCCTCTCATCTACATGTAGTTTATTAAACAAATATCCAAACGTAACTTAAAAATAAAATATTCTAATATTTTGCAGATTTATTTCCAAAGAATGTCAATTTGAATGTAAAGATAAAAAAGGGGGTAGTCTTAACTTAATTGTTTATGCAATAATATGACTACATTTCTTGATATTATTACACACGGGTGATGATTTTAAATACAAATGGACTATATTCACGAATTTGACATGTTGAAATCTAAAGCTGTAATGGATACAGTGACAGATTTGAAATATTTCTCGCCTAATAATTAGCAATTTGAATATTTTAATAATCATTTATTGTCACCTATGGCGCTTGTATGATGCAACTTTTTTTTATGAGTAGAAGTTGTGACAGTGCTACAGATAGATTAGTTTTTAATCACACAACAGAAATTGAAGAAGGTCAGTAATTATGCTAAACAAAAACAGAAAAATCACAATGGCGAGAACACGGGTAGCTCTCCCCTCATTATGGCTAAGCTTATACCTAATAATAACTCTTATGCCTAATAATAATAATAATGTGTAGCATAATAAGAGAGAATTTGGATGAGATATTACAGCCAAGGTCGGACAATTAAATGAAATGTAGAATATTTGTGTTATTTGAACCTCGGTGCTAGAGGGCTGTGACCAACCGCGCTACCAACTAGGCAATGGATAAGCGAAAGACAACTCGATGATCCGTTATCAGTAAACGCAAGGGACATCATTAAGTTCGTTCAGAATTGTGTGAATCTAAAACTGCCGTTCAAATCCGAAACATCAGCTCTAGACCTGACCACTATAAACTACTAAATTAGTTTTTCAAGATGAATTCATACGGTGGAAACATCCTATTTGTTGACTACCTAATTTACGTACAAAGAAATAAGCATGTGATAGATAGTCGGATCCATTGACCTTATTCATGTACAACTGATTCACTGTTGATCTTCGTCAGTATTATTTTGGCATTGACTATGTTAATAGCATAGTGTATGTATGTGGACGTATTTTGTCTTGGTACTTGAACAACTGAACACTAGTCAAATCATAGATAGATTGGGACTACACTCGTTGTACACTGATTGATTATGGCAACTATCGATTCTGGGTGAGATAAGAAGTGATAAGGACGCCCACAACAACGTATGGGTGAAGTATTTCGTTTGATCGAACACAAACTAATCCATTTATTTATTTACACAGCTGTCAATTTAGCAAGTCAATAAGACAAACAGACAGACATATAGACAAGCCAACTGACATACAGACAAACATACAGCGAGACAGACAACAGACAGACAGAGAATGGGACAGAGAGAGTTCTTCCTTATCAAGTCAATTAGCAAATCAATTATCCAGATATACATCTCCTTAGCAAGTACTATATGTTGATGTCCGATTGGGTGTTTGTCTTTGCACACACACACACACACATCCCCCCACATACACACCATACACACACGCACACACACACTATATTTCTTTGTACAAATGTTTGTTTGTTTGCTCGATTGTTCGATTTTACAACCTTCAACCTCATCTTGTCTCTTCCCCGCCGCTGAACACTTTGTATAAAGCTCCTTTCATTAACACAAGAATAACATTTATTATAAACCTCATTACATAATTCGAACTGCCGTTACGTCTTTAACATGACGTCAGCTACGATTGACGTAATCAGTACACCGTCAGTGATGATAGTATCACGATTGATTCTTGTTGACTTCGTAAAATTCCTCACAGTGTATTCCATAGTTATTGCTATTTCCAAAGCCAAGTGTTTGATTTCATCCCGAGACTGATTTCCGTCGCATAAAATGTCAAATTTATTTTTTGTTTGGATGCTAATAAATACACTTTTGAAAAGAATTCCACTAATAACTCGGTGTGTGATTCTTTTCACAATCATCACGCGAATGCTGATAGAGTTTGATTTCTGCGGTTTGAGAAAGCTTTCTGCGTGCTCCAGCTTTCATTTCCTATAAAATATTGACCATTTCTCCGTATCGTTTCAGAGACCGTTGAAAGGGATGTGGCAAGTGACCTTTGATAATTTAGGTAAAGCCGGTTATAAAAACATTCCAAGAGCAAAGAGAACAGAACACGACATTTGATGCGTTTTAGGCACTTTTGCGCAATTAGTCAGCCTTTAAGGGAATGTCGCTTCCGCAAACTATCACGAAGGGTTCGTTTCTGTCATATAAAGCCCTGTTCTAAGGAAATAATACATGACTGGCCACTTTATTTATATTAAATATGGATAATGCAGGATTGTCAGCCAATTGTGTTAGATAAAAGCAATTGTCTACGTACCCGGCTGATGTCAGAGTTTATACGTTGATGTGGAATGTAGTCGGTTTAATGTTTTCCGGTAGATGTCACATACGACAGGTAACGCTTGGGGTGGCTCAGTGTTTAAAGAGGTCGACTAAAAAGCGAGTAGTCTCCTGTTCGAATCCGCTAACAGGTTAGATGCCACTGACCTTTCGCGGGTAAACTGGTTGATCAGGACATAAATGAATACCTGGATTGTTGGTGATGGAATAGGGCGGATTGTGTGTCTGGAATTGACAGACAGTAATAGTATACACCCCGGGGAGTTTACGTTGGTGTATGATTGCACTCAGGTCCATACGAGGGAAACAAAGTACAGATAAGTAGTGAATGGCCACAATCCTAGCAAGAATGTAAACCATTATAACCAAATAAAAGATTAATGATACTAACAAAGAAAATTCCTTAAAGCAGCTGTATATATATATATATATATATATATATATATATAAACGGTTGGCCCGGATTTTATCCAATCAAGTTACTTCTCTAATCGGATCCTAATCCAGAAGCCGCTTCGCTAGTCGGATTACACATGTCTTACTGTAATCCTTACATACACCGTCACTGGCTGATTCTGGTTAATTACAGCTCGACCGATACGGACGTTTCTCATTACATCGCCATTCGACAGCCGGAGCATCATCATTCATTCGGTATTATATGAAACGTCCACTGTCTGAGCTCAGATATCGGCTCATTGTTCTTACCGTCAGTCGGAGAATGGCGATCTCCTTTCGACGAGAAAGGCGATGGCGCAGACGTATTTACGTGTAAGACTTCCGCCGAATTACTCCGATGAACGAAGCTCCGATCCTTTCCATGTTGACCTTTCAGCGAACGGAAAGAGATGAAATCTAAGTGAAAGTGTACCGTCGGCAGTCAGAGTGGAGATAAACACAGGAAGCAAGAGAGCTTTGGTTCTTTGACTTTGGACACATTCCTATACTCTCTGCTGCTACTTCTCTTACTACTGCTGCTGCTACTACTACAGCTGCTGCTGCTGCTTTCGAAGCATAAAGAACGCTTAAGAGGGAAATCAGCAAAGGAAGACTTAGAATGTATGGCCACCTCAGCTGATTCAGTTCTATGAAAGACAACGGATCGGCAGCCGAAACTATAAGTTGAGATGCAATAAGATTATTATGTTTATTACATGGTTGATACTGAACAACACTTTATCGATAAGAAAATGGTTGATGGTTGTATTTTATTTTGGTTTTTATTGTTAGATTCTTGTGCTGAATCCAATTTGTGAAAATGTTATTTAGTATTCATTCACGAGGATGATAATGATGATGATGATGGTGATGTTCATCATCATCATCATCATCGTCATGGTTCATGATAATCATGGTGATCTTTATTATCATATCATCATTATCAATTACAGGTAATGTACCATTTCACACAAACATAATTTAGCATTATCTAGAGTACATCACTGTTTCTTCGAGTCCTTAGCAAACTTTAGTCTATGATCCAGACGAGTTATATAACCAAGTATCGGGTCGAATGGCGCAATATATCTGGATCCCTGATACTTCTTCTTGGATCTCGTTTGGTGATACACCTCTCTCTCTCTCTCTCTCTCTCTTCTCTCTATCTATCTACCTCTCTCTCTCTCTCTCCCCCCTCTCTATGTGTGTGTGTGTGTTAGAAATTAAACCAAATACACTGTTAGTGTGCTGGCCATGTGATACTACGTAACCATGACACGTGTATTTATCTAGTTGCGACTATGTCGTAATAAAAGAATCCTGAAGTGTTATCGTATCCCGAGACCCACTCCTCAGTTTAATAGCCTGATAAGCTGCTCCAGACTCGAGTTACTTGTTACGAGCATTGGCTTCGGGTGTCCCGGCAAACCCCCCCCCCCCATTCCCTACCTGCCGTGGTTTCTCAGTTTAATACCGCCACAAGATAATCACCTTCTTCTAATACCGACACGTGACAATCACCTTGACATCATTATGGTATATAATTGACTGAAGTACCATCCGAAGTTTAATGTTGACAGTATCACGACTGATCAACTTCTTGTCGTTTCACTGCTATCATGCTAACATTAGCCCAGTTAATGGAGTTCAATGACGATTATCCGTAGGTCTGCAGTTCGAATCCACCTGTTACTATTTGACATTCGAGCAGTTGTTTCCGGTCTCTAGAATAGTGGATTCTGAGTAAGACTGAAAGCTAAACTTTACCTCATCTTGATCCCTTATTAAAATTTGAACATTATCCGGGGAGCATACCATCTCTACTTATAGGTGAATATTTGGTGATACTTTATCATTGATTAACAAAGTACTGATTGTATTGCTAAGATAATCAGAAGAGTGAAATACTTAGAACAGTCATTTGCATCAAGGAAATATAAAATTGTAATGAATAAAACAAATTAAAGGGCTAGCCATTGTATGCCTCAAATGGATGACTCTGTTAGAATGCTTTCAGCTGAAGCCAGACGCAACGTCCATTGCTAGAATTGTGTATGCGTTTTCAAAACGCGTGTAGTTACATTCTAACGAACGATGTACAACGCTTCTACAGCGTAGGTGCTAATGGATGCGCCGGTTTAGTCTATTGACCACCAGAAATGTCATTGGTGCCCCTTGCTTTATCCTTAAGTGTTAGTCACTGGCCACTCAAAATATACGGCGATACACTACTCTACTGAAATGTCATCTTCCCCACGGTATGCCAGGATTGGTCTGAGCCAGTACTTCCTAAGTCACTGCCGTCTAACTGGCTACAGGACACATGACATTGTATTGCCACAGGTATTACTGAGGCTTTAGATAGACATACATAGACTTGAATAACATCGTACAGATCGAGGGAACGTGATTCGGACCGTTCCTGATCCTACTACACATTTCGTATAGGGGAGACGGGGAGGAGAGAAACTCGTACCCGGTTCTCGGGTTTACGAGGGAGAAGCACATTTACCCATTTGGTGTAGTCCAGCGACTTCGCATCCTAGGGAGCTTCTTCTGATTGGGCGTAGATTCAGGGAGAATCGTTTAAAGATCACACTGTAATTAAGAGATTTACCGTCAGATGGTAAACTAATAGATAGAGGGACCTCTTCATCTTATTCACATCAAACGTTGATCTGAAACAAATCCGTTTCTACTTCAACCGGACCTTCCTTTTGGTATTTTCGGGGTGCATTTAAAAATAATTAAATTTCACATGATCCTGCCTCGAGTTAGGAAGTGTGTCGTTATTGTATGTTGAGGCATTTGTAAAGTGGTTCTAATATTCGTATTATCTTTGGCTGGTGGATAGCTTTATAATTACTTTTACTTGAATTGCCATTTAAAATAGTGTCCCTCGTTAATCAGGGATGTATTATATTCTCGTTCATCGTTCACTCGATATAATACTCTTCTGTAGCTTATATCCCAAACGATGTACTTCCCAGTCGGTAGCTAGACACGGTGTGGGTGTCTATTTATCAATCTAACCAAGTATCTATAGCTTTATACATATCTCATTCTACAGTGTTGCGAACTTCGGTTCGGACGTCGTACGATTGTTGTTTACTTATAGCCATGACAACTATTCATCTCGTGTTTGACTAGATTCAGTTTCGAGCGATGTTGATGGAATTGACGTGAAATGAGGAATAATAAACTAAATCTCGTATCTGAAATAACGACTCCATCTAAAAACGACACTGACCGGAAAAGATTACAAATGATCTCAAATTACAAATATATATGATTAATCCTTCTGCCTGTTTACAAAGTAGGATGGAAGCGTAATTGAAAAATACACAAATGACGGAAATTACAAAGACCACCATTTATATGGACTGGCATATCTTATTGCCTGTTATTAAGATGTGTATCTATCGCCTTAATTCCGTAATAATACCAAACAGTTTATATGTTTACGCATCCAAGATAATAAAAAATAGAACATTTATCATTCATCAAACAATAATTCTCCAAATTGCAGGTCAGATGAATAAAATATGATACGTTATCCCTTAATGAGTGCAGTTCACGGCATATGATAAAGTAAGGACGTTCAACTATTTAACGCCATTGAGTTGCATATCGGAATACCCACAGAAGCCGTTTTACGGCAACCAAAACAAACAGCCGCGTGACGTTGGCCGATTAAATAAACAAACGTCGAAATGACATGGAACGGACGTCCGCCTTTCGTCGACAAATGGCCGTCTTCTCCTCGTCCGGATCATTAGCATCGAACATCGGCGCATTTATGATACGCTACTGAACTATCCCGGCGATGAGTAATGTATAGCTGTAATGATTGCGCCGCCATATCGCGGCAGTATCGGGCTGATTTATATCCCCGAAGAAGGGAGACGTTCTAGGGGAGACATGACGGACGCCGTAAAACAGTTCGACGTAATCAGAATTACGATTACGTCTTACGGTCCGATTCGATGATTGCGTATCAGTGATGCTTGAGCGGTGTATACTTAACATCGTATCGTATCTCCGAGAGAGCGCTGTAGGCCGTCGGAAAAGATGCTGGCAACGGACGAGAGTGATCAATCGTTGATGATCGATATGCCGCCCGTCTTCTTCATATTGGCCTCCGAGTTCGGCGACATTTTTTCCCTTTCTTCTCGGTATCTGCCCGTCCTAAGTGCGTCTCCTCGAGTGGTAATATCGCTGCACACTCTCTAATCATCGGCTGGATGGACAATGGGCAGTAATGTGACAACATCGTTTAGGTATTCTACGAAAAGATCACTTCATTGACTTTCTGTTGGACGGTTCTCTCTCTGAGAAAGGCCACAATTGGGATATAAGCATTACATTCATAACTGATAATAAAATCATTAATGGCTACTATTACTCCAACAATAAAACCAACAACGACTGCTACTATAATTACTATCGCTACTTCTGTTGCTGCCGCTGCTACTACTACTACTACTACTACTACTGCTACTATTGAACTACTGATTCTACTATTATTACAACCAGTATAAAACCACAACATCTTAACACTAATATTAAATACATGATATATAATAATAATAATAATAATAATAATAATAAGAGTGACAATCATCAATTAGATTTATTTGATTTCTGGCAGTTAATGAATTAAAATATCTACAACTTAGAATAAGCGGTCCAGATCTCAGGAGATATCAGCGGGACTTAAAATGGGGACAGTTGATGAGTTGTCTATCTATTCAGCACCAGTTGGTTCTCTTCAATTATTACCTGTCAGCAGACTGGATTGCAGAGCTCCAGGTTGTTGGATAGAATGTCCGAGTTGGCTGGATGCTTCATCCATCAGTACAAAAGTTCAGATCTGATTAGCTGATTTCCCTCGGTGAGTAGCCCCACAAGCTGACGTCTAAGTTAAGAGTATAGCTAAGGCTAAGGAAAGCAATCACATCAAAGGTTATAACATAATAAGAGGCTGCAGTTTCTCGTAAAAGAATAAACATTTTGCTGCTTACGACCAATTTTATCCACAAGTGAAAGATGAAACAGCCTTCTGACACACACACACATATATATACACACACACACACACACACTATATATATATATATATATATATACGGCCTAGTATGCATGTTAGACATTATTTAAGTGTTAAATATACAAAGTAATAAAGTAGTAAATTATTGACTGTTTTATTTTGTGTTGTTTTGATTTGTGTTGTTTATTGCTCAGGATTATGTGTAACTGTGTTTATGTTATAACATGTAAGCTACAATATCAGTGCAAGATTTGGGAAGATGTGCTCAACAATACGCGCATTCGGGATACGAACTTGCATGGATACTTCTACCAGTTTCTATGACCAAATACAAGCAAACTGCGGAATGTCGAAATACAGATGTAAAAAGGATAATTGGATAGACATTTATTTGGATAGTGGAGGAATCAATGAATTTTGATAAAGAAAATCAACCGAAATTAGACATTTCTTTATGTTCATCCCTTTTCCAATTATTAATATCATTAATTGTGATTATTTTAAATCGAAGCTGGATGAGGGCGTGCAAGCTTAAGTTAATAATGAGAACTCGATGCTTATTTGTGAACGGAGAGAGAGTTGTTGCTGCAGCTACAAGTGTATTTTCGAGCCAGAATGCGAGGAATAACGGGTTGTTTTATGATAATTATTCAACATAGGTAAACAAATAACAATATTCAGTATATTATCATATATATAACTGAATCAAATCCAATAAATCCAGTTTCTGGTGTCAGCTGAATCGATATAACATGTAGTCCATGGATTCATAGCAGCACAATTGCAGCACAACAAAACATTCTGTTTATTAGGAGGGAAATATAGTATTTAGTTGTTGGTGATATTTTAGCAAGGATAGCAAAATATCCGTATACATTAGAGACTTCATACAGAATAAAACTTCTCAAAAGAAAGAGCTTACTGGAAGCCGATCGAGGTTGGGGAAGACACTGCTATTGAACATGTTAAAATATGATAAAGACTCACTTTTAAAAACTTTCTGATTATTGATTTGACAATTGTTGAATACGTCTGGGAATATTAGATGTAACGCATATGGAAATGTATAAAAAATTTACAACAAAATTAAGAGAAACCTTAACACGCTCACACAAACATCTTAGATTCCATGGAAAGTGTAAAATAAATCAGGTTGTGGTAATCGAATAAGTGCAAACAACATTCTTCAAAAGTAATGTCTTTCTCATTGTGCGAGGGGTGCATGGACAGTCATAAGTCACAGTGTCTTCAGGAGAGAGAGAGAGAGGGGGGGGTTGCAGCCTCTTCTGATATTAGACTGATAAATATAATGGTGTTTGTACGCAGATAGAGAATTTCCGTGACCTCATATTTTATAATATAGTCCGAGCATCTAGAGTTGTCTCGTTTTTCTTGTCAGATGTTGTCGTCCAATGGTTACACAGCGGCCATGATGGCGAACTATTTTTGGTTTTCCATTCTTCAGTAGTTAAAAATGTAAAATAAAATACGTGAGCCTGTGTTTCGAAATTAGCTTTAGCATTAGGACAGGTTGGCCACAGTTAGATGCTTACTATTTCACTAAAGAAATAATTCAACTCAACCGATATCCAAATCAACCAATAAACATATAAAATTTTGATACAATTTGAGATCCTCATCAAGGGTTAGAAATCTGAATAGTTTGATCCGGAAAAAAATAAGGCCTCAGCAGAGTTCTGGCTGTTGGACATTTCCTTATGCGGGTATAGTTTTAGTTTCACCAAAAGCAGCATTTAAAATTAACACATACAGGTAACACACCTGATCCGACCTGAACATATACAAATTAGGCCAGAAGAATATATGGTTTAATTTACAACAAAAAAAAGAAACAACGTTAATGAGTTTTGTTAACTAATGTAAGTGATTTAGTTGGCGTATATGTTAATAGAGCACCACACACACACACACACACACACACGCACGCACACACACACACACACGCACGAACACGAGGAGAGATGGGAGAAGAAAGAAATACACACACCATTTCATTAATACGCGAAATTAGATACACGTGATCTGCCGATAGACAACTAATCTCACTCATCACTCTGGGATGATATTCAGTTTTTAAGCAGATTTCACAGAAACCTCTACCCCCCCCCCTCCCCATCTCCCTCCCTGTATCGCCGCCGTGTTATCATGTCCACCGTTCTACTTGTGTCAAGCTAACAATAAATCATGTTAATACCATTGATTCTCGACACGCCGTAAGTGACAGTAATAACACAACACATCGGGCCATTACTGTGTGTGTGTGTGTGTGTGTGTTATATCTCCAGTGGCCGTTTTATACATAACTGGACATCGAAATAAATTCTTCTTCTTTTCCCCTTCCTCTGTTTCTTTATTTCCTTCTCCTGTCTATACAGTATGGAAAAATGTAAACTAATTATGTATAAAACACATTATTGTCATATTTTATTGTTTCCTCTTCTTGCTGAACGTTTGGTCAAATTAAAGAGGTTGTGCTCGTTTTTTACTTTCAACCGTATTTTAGCTGTGTTCGAAACATCTGGGTTCTGATCAAACACTTTGTTACCTAGCTATAACGTGTTATTCCTGAATCCAGTTGTTCATCCATTCACTCCTTCGTGTTTATTAATTAATTTCTTCATTTCTTCATTCATTCATTTATTCCAAGTATTTAATCATATTTTTTCTACACTTTTTTTCTCCAAACAAAACCCCAACTTATTCTACGTTATTTAGCTGTAGATTCGTTAACTCTACTTCTCTGGTTGACCTTGACATCTGTACACGTTCTCGGCTTCCCTGTAAGTATCCAGTATCCTGTTATGTATCAGTGCAACATATTCCTGATATGTTGTCCTACCTATCAGCAATACACTTCGTAACAGCCTAAATATTGAAGTAATGTGGGAGCTTCGAGAATAAAAATGTGATGTAGGCACATAGGATCGGCTAAATGGCCCAAACGACCTCGACAGCTGATGATACGAAGTGAAAGATGAAACACCATTCAGACTTTGCGAAGTCAGAATTTGAACCCCTATATTAAATATCTACGGCTAGCCGCATTACCAATTCGGTTATTCGGATGCTGCGGTTACCAGAAAGATAAATACTGCACAATGAAATTAAATACGGGACAAATGTCTACCAGCTCTGAAGTCAAATTAAGGAAAAATGTGTTAGGATTGTCTGTGGTGTGTAATTCAAGTAATAGATGGTCTATTAATATACTCACGTGTTTATTTCTCCAAGTACAAGTGTCATTTATTAAAACAATGTTAGGTTATGGTTAAGGTCAGTTTAATTTAGTTTACAATGTTCAGACACAGAAACTGACAAAATCTCGAATTACCACCAAGTTAATTAATAGCCCTCCAGCTTAGCATCAATTACACAATTAGAATGCGAACTGTGTTAACTGGTTTCTAAATCAGTTTATCTGATTCTTAAGTGAGGTGCGATTGGAAAAATCATTACACTTTCTAAAGGTACAATTTAAAATTAATTGAGAAATGCTTTAAGATTTATAGAAAAAATGTTTGTTTGTAATATTTGTGTTGGATGATGACTTAAGTTAAATCATCGCCGAATGATTTTCAATTAATACATAGAACATACAAGACGATAATGATTAATAATAAAATATTAAAAGCGTCACACAATGAACTGAATTATGTCAATAAAATAAGGATTAATTGTACCTTGCTAGCTAGAAGATGATGATGATTGATGTATTACGGTCACCTTTGTACACACCTACACTAAATAGACCGAGAGAGCTCCAAAGGTAATGAAGTGAAGTATAAGATGAAACAACCTTCAGATATACATACGCCGAGATTCGAACACGGATGATAGTGATCTGTAGTCTAATACGCTACGGCTAGACCATGGAGGTACACCACCTTAACATTTAGAATCATATTGTTATATTTGTCTAGCCGTGGTGGCTCAGTTAGTTAGAGCGTAGGACTCGTAACCGAAGAATCGTGGGTTCGAGTCTCATGAGCTGCAATGTTGTCACGTGACGATCGGTTCACTCAGCCAGAACTGAGAACCTGACAGGACGCGATAGCTATGCGTCTGTGTAACGCTTTGTGCCTATAATGGCAGCATGCATTTTATGATCCCTTGAGAGGTGAGATGTGTGCTGGATTGAAGCAGAACTGAGTCAGGATGATAATACCTTAGACCAGCTATCTAGCAGGGTAAGGTGCTATATAAATGTTGGGTATTGTTATTATTATATTTTCGGAGGTCAAATGTTATTTCATGCATATGGCTCACCAACTAACAACAATCAACAACGTCACATGCGGGATCCACTGTATCATTAATTTACAATAATACTTATTGGCTGCAAAATATTATTTGAAGTAATAACTACACTTTTGGTATAAAATCCGGTCGTATCTTCAGTATCTTCACTCACTCACTCACTCACTCACTCACTCACTCACTCACTCACTCACTCACTCACTCACTCACTCACTCACTCACTCACTCACTCACTCACTCACTCACTCACTCACTCACTCACTCACTCACTCACCCACCAACTCACTCACTCAATCAATCAATCAATCAATCAATCACACACTCAATCACCATACCCACTCACTCACTACTCACTCACTCACTGATTCACTCACTGACTCACTCACTGACTCACTCATTGACTCACTCACTCGCCCACTCACTCATTCACTCGCCCACTCACTCATTCACTCACTCATTCACTCACTCACTATAATAATAATAACAATAATAATAATAAGAAGAAGAAGAAGAATGTGAAATGTTATATCTAACGACAAGTTTTATGCATATGCTAATTGCGGCTTCAAACCCAATTAGATCATATAAAAGATCAGCAACACATCAGACGTAACTAGCCAATTATATCAAACAAAACGGAGACATTTGTAGCCAATGGCGTCAGGAATTGGACCACTTAGGCGCCAAGTAATAATAATAAACATTACTAATAATTAGTCTTATTATTCATATTATTATGGATCGCCACAATAAGATAAAACCTTTCCCTAAAACGATTTATGCCGAACATTATTAAACGTGTGTTGTTTCACAGAACACATTAAATTTATAATGAGAACTGCGATTTTGTGTAATAGATAGCAGCTGTTAGAGAAGTCCCAGGTGTCTAAAATAAAACTGAATTTGTTATGGTGATTAGATTGAATTAAACTCCGTCATTTATTCCAGTTATATAGGTTCTCTTTTGACAATAGGAAGAGTATAATCTAATTTCACTAATTTATATCATCGCAAATGACCATTATCGAACTAAACACATTTATTACCCTCAGCTTTGGTGAAAATTTAGGTAGTTTTAAGAGAGGAAAATATGATATTGTTCCACAGAATAATGTCAAGATTCTGGGATTAAACTAGATAGTGAAATAAATTTTGATACTCATATATCCAACTTTGTCAGAAAGCAGGAAATCAAATTAATGTACTGGCTAGATTATGTAATCTACTTGATGAGCCAAGTAAGTTTTTACTTTATAATAGTTTTATCGAATGGTATTTTAATTATTGTTCTGTTGTATAGCACTTCTCTAGTAAATTCCTTTAAAATTGAAAAGCTTCAAGAAAAAGCACTACGATTTATTAAGTTGGACTTCAACAGTTCCTATAAATTATTACTAGAAAATTGTAATAAACACCCACTATATGTTGTACGGATTAGAAATTTATGGAAGCTGTATATAAAATTTCACATGACAAGTATCCGCTGTATCTAAATTCTCTGATTAAACAAAAAAATGTACAAATTAATTTAAGATCTGATAATAATATATGTATCCCACAATATAAAACCGTCAAGTATGGTAAGAATTCTTTTACCTATTCTGCACCATTTTATTGGAATAAGCTGCCAAATATAATACGAAATGCCCGAAGCTTTAGTAGTTTTAGACCCTTCTTGATGATTGGGTACCATCCTGTAAATGTGGATCATGCCTACAATGGAATATTATTAATAGGTGAAATATTTTTATCATATCATTTTATCATAAATATTTAATTTGTATAAAATCATATCATATGTAATGTTCATTGCATTTTATGTTATTTTGTTTTATTACATTTTTTTACTATTTATTGATATAGTGATTGTCATAAGTTATTGTTTACACTTATTTAGATGTAATAGTATTTCATAATGTTATTGATTTACACTTATTTATGTCGATGTAATAGTGATTGTCACTAATGTTATTGTTTACACTTATTTATGTCGATGTAATAGTGATTGTCACTAATGTTATTGTTTACACTTATTTATGTCGATGTAATAGTGATTGTCACTAATGTTATTGTTTACACTTATTTATGTCGATGTAATAGTGATTGTCACTAATGTTATTGTTTACACTTATTTATGTCGATGTAATAGTGATTGTCACTAATGTTATTGTTTACACTTTTTATGTCGTAATAGTGATTGTCATAATGTTATTGTTTACACTTATTTATGTCGATGTAATGGTGATTGTCACTAATGTTATTGTTTACACTTATTTATGTCGATGTAATAGTGATTGTTTACTATCTAATGTGTATTGACTAATTATTCACTTATTTATGTCGATGTAATGTGATTGTCACTAATGTTATTGTTTACACTTATTTATGTCGATGTAATAGTGATTGTCACAATGTTATTGTTTACACTTATTTATGTCGATGTAATAGTGATTGTCACTAATGTTATTGTTTACACTTATTTATGTCGATGTAATAGTGATTGTCATAATGTTATTGTTTACACTTATTTATGTCGATGTAATAGTGATTGTCACTAATGTTATTGTTTACACTTATTTATGTCGATGTAATAGTGATTGTCACTAATGTTATTGTTTACACTTATTTATGTCGATGTAATAGTGATTGTCACTAATGTTATTGTTTACCTTATTTAAATAATTTATTGTTTACACTTATTATCATTAATATATTCACTAAGTTAGTACTTGACGTCAAGTAATAACGGTTGTCAAATTTTTTTCACAATGTGGATGATCCATGTCAAAGTATTGATTTACCTTTTTCAAAAGATCACAATGAATATACAAAGCCATCTACTGTCGCATAAGTGTTATTACAAAGAGCCGGTAGTTGGTTTGACTGTTTGTAGCATGTCTACTGATGTGTGAAATATGAATGTAATTGTTGTTTGTTTGCCACTTAAAGTCAGGTGAGTCATCAGTCTTTCAGCGAAGGTGACCCCAATAAAGTCACCGACCTTCGCAAATTGCAAATATCCAGACATCCGACCAGTCAATCTCAGCGCAGCCCAATATTGATATCCAGATCAATTGAACTTAGTTGTTTCTAGGTTATCCTATCCACACATCAGTGGCAATAAACGTAATGACGTAGAAATTAGCTTCATCTTGTTTGTTTTGACGTCGTGAACATGTCCTAAATTGCTGTTATATGTGAATGGATCCTTCAGGATGCACTTCTAGACTTGATACCGGATAGGAAATGCAAGCGCAGAAGTTATTTCCTTTTAGTCACACGGTAGCAATTCGTGCGGCACCATCCGTAGCCTTTTATTTGCCACTTAACCCTTCGAGTCTGGACGTTGTTGTCACCAATTTTAGTAATTAAAATAAATGAAGCGTAAAAATGCTGGCGCCAACCAGTGATCTAATATCGATCTGTTTACGTCGTTTAACATTCATTTTCCATAACTATCTGTTTGCCGCAAGTCACATGACCAAATAGTGAAGACTGTCCACAGCATATAATTATAAATAACCAAATCGCGGCGGTAGCTCAGCGATAGAGTGGTATGCCGGAAATCCAAAGCTGGGTGGTTTAAATCCACCAACTTGGTAGTGCTGTTTCACGTCGCCATTTGTTGGCTGATCTATGGAGGGATCCTTTGTTGGCTGATGATTGACTTCGAGGAGTGTTCGTTACATAAGCGAAGCGAAGAAATTATGTTGAATGATGATACCCAATGATAACAACAATGTTGTTCTCAGTCGCAGTAACCTTCTTAGGTCCATAACAATGTCTCTGTTACATATTTTGCAACTAAGGTCAGTTCGATCGATGAATCCGTCGCTGGAGCAGAAGTCACCGAACAACCTTTTCAGGTGATGATGATGTAGAGACCGTGTTGCCAATTACAGAAACTGGGATCCAGACAATTATCATGTCAGCTGAATTAACAAAGGCTCTCAGCTGGACCATACACTAAAACAAAAACCTAAACACTTTAATTATAACATGTCCTCGGTACAACAGAATAATTGACGTCCTTTAGCCAATTTGGAATAATGTCCCAGACAATGTGTTGTACGTTAAAAAAAATGTATTAACACATTCCACCAATAATTACACAATTCCTCTATAATAGAAATACAAAACATCAGATTTATACCGATTTTATCACTTTTTATGGTAACTGTGCTCGACATATCCACTCTACTTGCCCCGCAAAATGGCATTAAAAACACAACAATACAGAGACAACCATTATGAAGATAGTGAATAATATTTCGCTTCCGGCGAATAAATAAATTAGGTGTTATTAACGTGCTGGATTAATGTAGTGAATTACTTATTGTTAGAACGTGTTAATCCATTTTTTTAACATACAACACATTGTCTGGGATATTATGCGAAATTGATTAAAGGACAGTAATTATTAATGTGCAACATTTGATATCCTGAATCTGGATGCATCCGCGTTCAGGATTACCAGAAAGAAGATCCTACTACAATGATTAGACTTTATCAATACCAAAGTTTAAACGATCATCCTTCCAGGTAACTCTAGAGACTGGTTAATCTCAAGGATCTTTATTTGGTCCATTCCAACATCCAAAATGATTGTCTCACATGACAATGAAGCATAATTGTCCGAACATATATATGCAAGCGGTACGCAGTTGTACATATCATTTAGGCCATAGGACTTCGGCGACATCACAAACTAGTTTCCCTATAGTGTCACTTGTGAATCGCCGTTCATAGTCCATTCCTTGAAGTGGTCATGGGGCGTGTAGGTCTCAGTCACTTGGATTGCTATGCCAACAGGAGCTTTGGCTTCCGTTAGAGGCACCCAAGCTGCACTGGTCAGTGGTCAGAGAGACTACAGTAATATGGACTAAGGGTGGGAAAACCCTAACAGAAACCTAGAGTGCTGAAGTCAGAGGTTTTGGGACTGCACGACGGACTCTTATAGACCACAATAACTTACATCAAGAACTGCAAGCGAACGAAAAGAAGAAAAAGAACTTGTGAATCCACCAAATAATACAGTTGATGTCAGATGACCATCTCAACCTGAACGCTCAGAAGACGGGAATTCTCTTGTTTAGTTGATCACAATAGAAAGTATAAATACAAAAATCGAATATTTCATCCTCTGTGAAGAGCATAGGTTCACGGCATGAGATTGTCATCCTGTTAGGATAATTCATGCTAATAATACAACTCTGATGGGGACGTCAATCTTTAATTTAAACGAATGATCTTTTGTATGGACTTCCAGCCCTTATACATAAAATCTACACCTGAACTATAAACTTTGCTCCCCAATGGATAGAGACAAGAAGTGTGAGCCCAATAACCTGATTGTCATGTAGCCCTGTTGGTTCCTCACAACTCAGAGATCATAGACCAAGATATCAACCTTACCACAGATGAATCTATAAAGTACTCTAATATATATATATATATATATATATATATATATATATATATATATATATATGGTCTACAGGGGTACTAACATTACCACCTAAAAGGCCACTGGCATTCTTATGTTTAACTAAAAACTGTTCAAGGTTATATATTTCTGTTGTTGTTTAATGTTAATGGTTCTAATTTGTTAATCGTTTATATTTATGGTTGAAGCGCCTTGATAATTTGATACACAATTATGCGCTTACTAAAAATCACATTATTACTACTAATACTACTGCTACTACTATTACGACTACTACTACTATTACTAGTACTGCTTCTGTATTGGTACTAGTAATGGGTGTGTAAGTGGAATAACTGGTAGCGCATTTGGCTTGAGACTTTGTTTCTAGGTTCAAATCTCAGCCAGCCTATGTCCGCAGTGTTTTCCATTTCGCTTCGCTTCATTACCTTTGGACGTCACTTAACCTATTTTGAATACTATGCTCACAAAAGTTGGCAGCAATATATAGTGTACTCTTAATTATATATATTAATAGTTGTATCTACTTGTATAGTATATATAAAAGAGCTAAGTGCGCTCGTATATATATATATATATATATATATATATATATATATATATATATAAAACACGCTAAAAGTTGCGAAACAAAGTATATGTTTCTACCGTCAAAACAATGCAATTATATTTGATTGTCATTTTCATGTTAGTTGTTGCGTTTACGATTGCAATAATCACAACGGTAGTGAGACTGACTCACAGTTGAAATTTCATACATTGTATTTCCTTATAACCAGCGCGATTTATATTGATTTAATGCTGCAGGGACAGAAAAATTACTTTGAATAAGCAAGTTTTCGTTGTACAAATGTCATTATATCCCAGTTTCTTTACTATGGAAGTGAATGGAGGTTTGGCCGGACCAGCTAACCACTTCGAGTTAACCTACTATTTCGTTATATCCTAATTATTTATGACCAACTTTTACTGGTTTTGTTGTTGGGGTAATTACGCTTGGAGTTTGCCATTGTCGTGTCACATGACCAAATGCTATTCCAAAATAAGTGAATCTGTGACGAGATGAAAGACCTGGAGAGAAATAATGGGATTCAAACTTGGATCCTTATGTTTAATCACCACAGTGACCACTAGATTATTTCATATCGTTGTGACTGTGTTGGGTAATACATTGTGGGCGTGCGTGCGTACGTGGGCGCGTGTGTGTATATGTGTACTCGCCCCACACCAACCACCCTACCCCCAACAAACAATCACTCAGCCGGTAACAGTCCATAATCACGGAGATCTCAGACTCGATGAATTCTCCTTTACTTTTTGATGATTTTACGTTTCATGAATTTTTCCAAAGCCGTTTCAGCGACGCCGTCGTTTGTTTTCACTGATCCATCATATCTCTCTCGGTAATCGCGTCGCCGTACGTCACGGCGGCTAATTGTACTTCGGGGCGCATTTTGGAGTCGGTGAAGGCCCGGAATTCTGAAGATGACTGATCACCAATCAGCGACCTTCTGAACTAGTCGGCGCTCGTGAATATTTATTACTTCCGTCCGAGCGACTCGTCCGGAGGAATCTGATTTCATGAAATACGATGACATTGCTACGCGTCGCGTGAAAAGTTCACACTGAGAAAGTCTTAATATTCTAAGTACTTTGTCGCGTTTGACTCCGCGCGATTTTAGTACCGACTGATGCCAGTATCCGGTTAGGCCCGGATATTAGCTTCTTGGACGGAGACGGAGCTGGGGGGGGGAGTATGGACCACGGGAGAGATGGGGATGGTTCTTATGTTATTATGTCACCGACAAATCAGTAAAACATGTAATTCCAATGTTGACGAACTATTTACAGATTACACGTTTACCAGAAGACATGAAGTACATTTCACTTATTTGCAAAACAATTAACTGATATATTGAACACCAATAGCTATGGAAGTGTTGTCAATGTATTGTTATTGTTATAACTATTCTTGTTATTAGTAGTACTAGTAGCAGTGGTAATAGTGGTAGTAATAGTAACAGTATTAATAATAGTAGCCAATGTATTAATAGCATTACTAATCGTAGTATTAGTTATAAAAGTGTTAACAATAACAACAACAACAACAGCATTAGTAATGGTAATAGCAGCAGTAGTAGGACTAATACTAAATACTAGTAATGATATAAGTAATAGTGGCAGTAGTGGTTGTTGTAGTAGTAGTAGTAGTAGTAGTAGTAATAGCAGCAGGAGTAGAAGTAGTAATAGTATTAGTAGCGGTAGTAGTAATAGTAGTAGTAGTAGTAGTAGTTATGGTATTGGTAGTAGTAGTAGTAGTAGTAATAGTAGCTGTAGTAGTAGTAGTAGTAGTAGTTATGGTATTAATAGTAGTATTAGTAGTATTAGTAGTAGTAGTAGTAGTAGTTATGGTATTAATAGTAGTATTAGTAGTATTAGTAGTAGTAGTAGTAGTAGTAGTTATGGTATTATTAGTATTATTAGTATTAGTAGTAGTAGTAGTAGTAGTAGTAGTAGTAGTAGTAGTAGTAGTAGTTATGGTATTAATAGTAGTATTAGTAGTATTAGTAGTAGTAGTAGTAGTAGTAGTAGTAGTTATGGTATTAATAGTAGTATTAGTAGTAGTAGTAGTAAGAGTAGTAGTAGTAGTAGTAGTACATCGTGTTTGTTATTATTGTTGTACTGTTTTCAAATGATCTACTTCCGTCGTTGCTGTTCAATATATGATCTAATTTATTAGCTCAAGTTACAGGAAATGATCAACAAGTAAACAGAAGTAATATATCTAAAGATGACTCCTAAATGGTGAAACATTTAACATCTCTAGTGATAATATATGAACACCCCCCTCTTTCATCCCCGCTTCTAATGAGCCAGAGTTCAGCATTCTATATAAAAAATGACCCTTTGAGACATATTCTGTTACTGACCTCTCGTAGTTCACTTACTGGTGCCATGACCTTGACCATTGATAACAATCCGAGAAAACGTGGAAGTTTAAAATCGATATTTCTCCGCCGATTTTACGGCGTATCAGATCGATATATCTCCGTGTTGTGCTGAATGATCGGATACAGGAAGGAGATTAGTTATCAAATGAATAAAAAAAGTTGATTCTTTCTGGATCTTTTTGTTTTGTTTTGTTGTTCTCATGTTCTAACTCCTGGTTGACAACTGCAGTACTCCTAATAGAGGAATGTTTATGTCAGTTGTAACTTAACTCGGGAGTTGGCATTTATCTAAAGCCATATTGGCTAACAGGCACTATGGTATATTTAATGAGGATTTCCATGCGTGTGTGTGCGTCTCTCTCTCTCTCTCTCTGTGTGTGTGTGTGCATGTGCGTCTCTCTCTCTCTCTCTCTCTCTGTGTGTGTGTGTGTGCGCGTCTCTCTCTCTCTCTCTCTCTCTCTCTCTGTGTATGTGTGTGTATGTGTGAGAGAGCGTACATTATGTTAAACACACAATGAACAGCGGTTAACCAGATACGCCCTCCCCCCTCTGTTACTGCCTTCTGTTGGCTTATTTTTACTTTTAATAGAATTGTTACTGTCAACAAATCTCTCATAGGAATGGAATTTCTGTCTGATATTACCGTCAGCACATCGTGACACTCGTTTGCCATCACTATCTCTACATGGTAACAAATAATTCATAGATATAGATTTTATGCTGTTCTAAAAGGAGGTTTCAGTACAATCGACCAGTTTTCAGACTGATAGTAACAATGTACATGATGCGTTTGAGACGAGCTACGCATAAACTATCAGTCACCGTGTTCTGAACAGAGTTTGTCTTTAATTAATTGTTTTATACGGCCCTGTTCGGGGCTCATTTCGTCTTGGTTTCGTAGATATTTTGTCATCCATCCTATATATAAAAGACGATCTTATCTCCCATCTGTATGCAATTTAATTTTAATAATTAAGATTCCATTGTAATATTTAACGTTCACCATTTTGTTAACTAGATTTACTTACAGCGACTCAGTTGCATATTAGTAATAATGATAGCGTTGACTAATTAAAAACCCATTACCAGCCTGAGTCATTCAAATGCGTTTTATAGTGACATTACATAATAACACATTTTGACATTTAAAGACAAGAAAACAGTCAGTAGATCGTTCTTATATATATATATATATATATATATATATATATATATATATATATATATATACCCCGCTTTACGTAATTTCGGCCTACGTCAAATTCGCCTTTATCCCATTTTTCTAGAGTAAGCAATTTAGCGAACATCTTCACGTCAACTACTTCACCTACGTCATAATAAATGACGTGAAATAAATATATTAACAATAAAAGAAGAATGAAGCTACAAGGGCTATGTAAAATGCAATAAAAACATATACAAATAAGACGAAGTATAAATACAATAAAATATTTACATCGAAATTTAAACGCATTTTAAGGCATTACACCAAGTTTACCTCGAAACGTACGTTACGTAGATAGATAGAATATATATATATATATATATATATATATATATCTTATGAGCTTCAACAGGATCTAAAACACAATAAGTAGTTACGCTCTGTACATTCATGGATTTATATGTTTGGAAAACAATACGTTACAATACGTAAACATGAGTGGAATTTCTGTGATCAATTATTAAATATTCCTGCTAATTGGTGGTTAATTATAGAAAGGCTACTGAGTAATACATTGCGTAAGAAGGTAATATTTATTCTACTAACTAGTATGGGACATCAAACAGCAACTTTATTACCGACATAGAATATTAGAAAGTAATCAACTCGCCCATTAAGTACTTTCGTGTAATTCAAGTTATGGAACTATTTGGCGCTATTGTAGATCTGAGCAGGTTCACGTTTGGAGCATACGTCATGGGAAACAAATCCCACAGACACGTGAATGGGGCAGATTCGAACCTAGAACCTGGAGATTTCTAGCGCAGCGTTCTAATCACTACCTTATTCACGGGTACCAACCTGACGCTGGAGTTCTTTCTTTTTTTATAGCAAATTAGACATGACATTCAATGAAGTTGATAAACATTTAGGTCTGTACTGGGGTCAATCCGGTTGTAATTACTGTTATTTTTAGACAACAAAGAAGACCCCCTTGTCTTAGGGTCAACCATTCGTTTGTAATTCAAAGGAAGCCGGTGTTCGTGGAGGTTAGGTATTGGCATAATTATTGTAATTACCCCCAGCCACGTCATCTTTGATTCAGGATCTCGTTACGCCATCCGGTTGGCCGAATAGGATCCACAGTCAACAAATATCCCGGAACCAAAATTCGGTATCCATTAATCATGTCTGTTTCTCTCCATTATTGTCTGTTATGTTTAAAAATGGCGTTAAGTTTCTAAATAGTTAGATCTGAGATAACACAGACATTCGTTCGCCGATGGCCATGAAGATATATGTTTTGGCGTGGACTTGCCTATATGTTTGTGTGTGTGTGTGTGTGTCTGTGTGTGTGGTGTGTGTGTGTGTGTGTGTGTGTGTGTGTGTGTGTGTGTGTGTGTCTACTTATACCATTGCTAGCCATATTATTTGTCTAACACTTCATCATCCCATCCATCCACACAAAATGTACACATTTCTATGAAATAAGTAAAACCACAAATAAACAAGTCATTATATGTTTCAGTATGGAAAATTGTTCAAACAGTTAGAACAGCCAGAACAATAGTCGAACTTTTGCTGTAAGATGAACTTTCATACATATACACACACACAGAGAGAGAGAAAGGGAGAGAGAGAGAGAGAGAGAGAGAGAAACACACATAACACAGATTCATTCATCCTCCACTACATATATATATATATATATATATATATATATATATATATATATAATATGTTACAGTAAGATTTCGAAACCAGGGATTTTGCAAAATCCCTAAGACCTTCAGGAAATTCGAAATTCAGTATTAAATACAATACACTGATTTCACGAATTTCCTAAAACGTTTCTCTGGTTTCACAGTCTTACCGTAACATATACACCATACATACACACAACACTTGCCAAAAGTTGTTAAAGACGTTATATCGAGGAGTTAATTGACACCTTTTAGTTTTCTAAGGATCGTTTGTAATAAGAAGAGGCTAACTACCGTTGGAGCTAATGGATGACTAAAAACTAAAATAGCCAAACTTTAACATGTCGGATGACTCAATACCGGAAATATTAGTCCGATTTTGTTTCTCCGCCTATTCTTCCCGGAAACCGACCTCGTGTTTCTATTATAAAGAGTTCGTTAAATAGAATCAATGTTCCTCTTGTTCTGACAATCATTAAAACAGGTTTGTTCGTTTTGACTCGTTTCGTGTTAGTTTGTTCTTGCCGGAGCAGTAGTCGATGGCTGTAGATGAAACCCGGACCTGTCTTCATGTGATGGTGTGAAGTGTTGTTCACGTCGTTTCTGACCATGATTGTTATTGTCTGTAATCGAAACGAGGTTTTACCCTGAAACGTGTAATTTGTTTTCCTGTAACGAGCCGCTCCACTCCTCTAAGATAGCACTCCTCTAATTGTAATCGTTCGCGCCATTATCGAACATAATCGCTGGAAATGGCTGCACTAGAGGGAATTAATAAATTCCATTGTCCCGTTAAATCTGACTTTGTTTACTGCTTTACGGGAGATAATAGTGAGGAGCTCGCGGTAACCAACCGTGAAGTAAGTCGTATCCAGAGCCCTCTCCCGGTCGTACAAAGTTTGAAGCGAACATTCTGTAACGTGAGATAAAGTGTAAAACATTCTCGGCCCATAATTCTGTCTTAAACAAAAGGCAGGCAGATGGGGAGATTGTTCGCGGGGGTGGGGGTGGGGGGTAGGAAGCAGGGGACACTCTCTATTGGGCTAAGATGATGATGGTGATTAATGTTTTATGGCCACTTTGTGCACATGTTAGGCTAAATCGGCCTAGCGATCTACAAAGGTAACGAAGCGAAGTCAAAGATGAAACATCCTTCAAATATGCCCACGCCAAGATACGGACTAAGGTGGTAGTGATCTGTGGTCCAACACGCTACCAAATAGACCACGGATGCACCCCTATTGGACTAAGAGACCGTTGAACACTTAGTGTGACACTGATATCCCAATAAACTTAACTGATCGTTGAGTTCAGTTGAGTAGTCGTTTAGCCTCGGCGTCGGATCATACAGGGAACATATAGGCGAGGGGCGTCTGGCGTATTATCGGAGCGCCTAACTGGTCGTAATACAAGCAATATATATGCTGAGACGATTGGAACGATCATTTGCAGATGATATTCCTATTATTTCATATAATACAAATCTTTCGACGTTCATCTTTAAGTATGAGTCCTAAAGCTGTAGGTTATTCTCAACTTAATTATGTGTACACTGAATATCAGTATTATTATACTTCATGTTTAAAACTGTTTAAATGTTTTCCCTATAGTTTACACTCACAGATCTACCGAACAAATACATGTATTTGAGGATTAAGTGGCTGGTGAATGACACAACACACTTCTCTTATTACTGATACTCGTCTCCACGATTTGAGATGTATATTGAAGGATAATGTTGTTGTTGTTTTTGTGTGTGGGAGGAGAAGGTCAAAACTGCTGAACCTTGAAATTGAAAAATCTGTTATCGCGTTGTCTTGGTTACCACTGTTTTAATACATAGTTCAATATGAGGTGTACATTTGTGTCTTTGATAGTTGTGTGCACGTACGTACCTATTGTTTCAGTGTTTTCTCGTATGTTTCCGTGCATGCGTATATTCTTCTAGATGTGTGTGTGCGTAAACAAAATATACAATTCACTCGATATTGAGCATTTAGTTTGGAAATTATAGAACTAGTAAAACCTTAGACCCCTCACTACTGATAGTAGTAACCTGTAGGGCAGTCTCTCCGTGGTCCCCAGGTGGTATTGTATATGGTCATAGACCCACGTTATTGTTTAAGTCCCATTTGTCGATGAATGAGGTGCACATTCGGCTTTTTGACCAATTATACGAATCTTATAACGAAATGGTTGCGTGGTCAGTGACAATAATATCTTTGTTTATTTGGCGTTCATCTGTAAGTATTTTCATTTTGTTTACTTCGCTACATCTAATCATATCCGACTCTTACTGACATATATCAACAAATATTTACTTAACTATCTTCATTTACTTCAGCTACTGAGCTAACCAACGTGTGGAGAGGACTAGTCAGTGAGACTTTGTTTATATACGAAGACGCACAAGGAGATTCGATCCAGGATCCTCACTTCTTTGCCTACCAATTATCTCAACCTTATTATAGTACCTTATATATATATATATATATATATATATATATATATATATATATATGATTTATTTATTTATGAGACCAGTATCCAACATAGTTTATATCCTATTGGAATTTATGTGGCCTATCTAGTAGTACTATTTACACAGCCCTCTACTACTTCAGTTCAAAACCTGACTGAGCTATGTCTGAAGGATGTTTCATCCTTCACGTCACTATTTTACCTTTGGAGCTGTATAGAATGTGACTGTGAAACAGCAGTATTTACTTGTACTGATAATAATTTCCTATTATGGAAGAACACAATACATCAATTACCATGTTGTTGAAATGGAAAAGGAGAAGGGAAGTTTCTACATTAAAGTAAAGCGTATGTTTCAGGTCAAGCAAAGGTTTGAAAGGAATCACAAGTAGCAGATGTTTCAATGGGTTTCTATTGAAATAAGCATTTTTCACTTGATTTAATATAAATAACAATGAATCTGAACCTACATGACCTATACCTATTCAAGTCAACCGAGTAGGTCTAATCCTGGATATATTATGGGGATGTAGCGATTAGAGCAGTAAAATCTTCAATAAAATAACATTCCTTTTCGCTTATTGGGAAATCTTTGTTCCTTTCATAATAACTATGCATGGTTGTTAACGAAGATTATTTCGCCTTACTTGTTTATAAAGACAACCAATAATTATTTTCGCTATCTTCATGAAAGGACACAAATATTATAAACAGTTTTTCGGAGATTTATCGTTCATAATTACAAATCTGTTTGCTTAATTTACAGCTACGCAGTTCGCACTTAACACATAGAGAAGGGACTGAGCAATCGTAATTCAGTGACATATGGATGATCTAGTTAGATTTAAACAAGTTTGCTATAGTCGGCATTCCGCTAAAATCATCCAACGGGCCTTTAAATTTGCATTTGTGGCTAAAGGAAATGGATATGATTAGCATTTATGGTTATCTTAGAACCTTTCCCTGCAGTATCCATTAGTCTTATAAAGTATCGCATTTCAACAAAATCTACAACTTTTTATCACCATTTAGTCATATAAAACCCATTTACTTTCGAGGATACGATCTTCTTTAAGCAATTTAGAGAATACGAGATGCTAGTAGTTTAACAGAAAACTGTTTTTCTGTTGTTGTTGTTGTTGTTCGTTTGTTGTGGTATTTCTGCGATAAATCACAGCTGTTATTAGCCAAGTTAGCCATCTTTCAGTTGTCATACTCCTAAAAATGTTGACAGTATTGGCTTTGGAATACTGAATGCCTTAAGCGTCAATGGCTCTATCACTTAAACCATCAGACTTCATAAATTATTAAAACAATCAATCTTGTAACCTAGTTGAAATGAATCGAGCTATCACTTTATACCCTTTTCTTACTGTTGTATAGCTTCTTACAGAGATACAATGCATTAGGTCTGCTGTCTAGCGTTCCCACCTTCTTAGGCGCCTAAAACAGCTTAGTTTCCGAGTATCTTCACAATATATTTGGCCTAGAGCACTACATCTGTCATTCCCAATGCTGCGGGAATATCATTTGTTCAATATCATAACTAAAACAACGTACAGCTTACTCGTATAACATAACACTGTTGAATAATTAGAAATATAAATGATATTGCTTCAACATGTGAAGCATCATTTGTTTAATACGAATTCGTTTAAGATAAATGAAAACAATAATTGTTTTAAAAGTATATAAATTTGCATTTATTTAATATGTCCTTTGTACTAAATGAGTGTTTCGTATTAGTACGCATCCAGCCCGTATATCGGCGCCAAAACAAATAGTTCACGAAATAGCAGCGTTGACTGAGGGTGTAATTTAGAATGGCAAAAATGGTGGTCTGCATCATTCATCATTAAATATAAACGTGGGTTGTAATCTAAACAAGTGCAGTACTTGTTTCCTTGACTTAAGGACAATACAGCCTCTTGATCTTATTCGTTGCAAGCTTTAAATATTAACGATGTACAAAAACGAACTGTCTTATTACATTTGGTTGAGTTAGAAGCGCCTAATCGCACGCCCGAAGTATCATTCTTAAACGTGACGTGCTCATCGACGTCTGTCAGCTTCCAAATATCGCAATTCAGTTACATTTAATTGAGAAATTGACGCATGTGGATGTGCTACAAATTTTTGTCTCTTCCAGAACAATGCTCTTGCGAGGTAGCACTATTTATTTTGATGTCACACCGCCGCTACAAAGGCTTCGAATACTCTTGACTTTTAGATCTAATTTAGCGCCCCTTTTGACATTTGACTGCACCATTGGTTCGTCTCTCAAAAATGATCTGGCTTATTTACCACCTTCATGTCCTATTTTGGCGGAAAGCGACTATTTCAGGAGAAAGGTTCCCCCCCCCCCAAACCGATCCGCCTCAGAAGTTTGTAATTATAATTAGCTACAACCGATATTGCGAAGCCCGAATGCCGAACAAACAAGCGGCTTCTTCCTCGTCGGCGGAAATATGTGACTAACAACGGAAGCCATCGAGTGTGCTTGAGATATCGCCCACTCTTCCCACAATGCTCTTCTCTCGCTAATGAAGACGTATCGCCGCCGGACGGCTACGGAACGCAGCAAGTGGTGAATAATTTACGGGCAAATACCTTTTCATCAACTTTAACAGTCGCTTCATCTTGTAATAAATAGACATCTGTCGTTATTCACTCTATTTTGGTAAATTGTGTTTGCGTCCTAGATGTTCTTCGACATTCCAGGCAGATGATGGAGTAGAGAGAAGCCTTCCAACTTTCCGGATTATGGGGGGGGGGGACATTTGACAACTTTCAATGACGCTTTCGACGTAATCGGTATTTCTTCACGTGGCCGTGATTTAATATTTACTGTATGAAGGATCAGAAGTGTGTAGACCCCGAGGAGTGTCTGTTCTATTATTCTGGATTAAACGTATTGTCTTTCTATTGTACTACGGTACACCACTCTTTATCTCTCTTTCAGCTGTACATCTTCTCGTCGTTATTATTCCGACCAACTCATTTACTTACTTAATCTGTGATTGATTGATTCATTCATTCAGGTATTCAATGATTTGAACACAGATGCTTAAAATATCCACAGGAAAATTTGTAAATAGTCTGATAGTCTGATATACATATTTATTGTATATGTGGTCACTGTTAGAGATTTTAGCATCATTTACCACTCTTTAAATATTATACTTAAATATATATATATATATATATATAATATATATATATATATATATATATATATATATATATTACTTCCCCTTTTCTCTGTGTGTATGTGTGTGTATATATATATATATATATATATATATATATATATATATATATATATATATATATATATAGGTGAATAAATGATTGTAAATTCATATCTTTTATAAGTCGAATCTTTTAATATATTTAAAGTACATGACCAATCTATCTTAATTAAACGTATTGACATTTACACGATATGTTATTATTAATAATTCTTTATTCAAATATTAATCTTCTAGATATAGATGGTCATGTTCTGGTCATTTAATGTCTTAATTCATGAATATAAATAAATACACCACGATATTATAAGTGTCATTATGGTTCCAGTAGATGTTGCGTATTATTTTTGTTACATACAACGGCAAGTATTTACGTTCTAAAAATGTGTGACACAGACTACGGGTATGTCACGGACTCGATATTCCTATATTCACGTTTATACGACATATTTTGTCCGAACGATCTGAAGAAAATAGACAACCAGTATTCCTTCCCGGCAAATATCCCACGTAAGCGATAAGTCGAATTTCATTACAATAAACAGTAATTTTCTCTGCTTCAAACAGCCATTTGCCGTGTTTCAAAGAGAATCCTACACTCAGTCAGTTGAGCCCGGCCTCAATTTAGATAGGACTAGTTCAAGAACGATCTAGAATACCCATAACGGGATCCGATCTTAATACAAGGATTCTCAATTTCCTTCACGTATTTCTTAACTGAGAACACAGTGTCTTCGGTCCCATTCTTTACCACTGTCAGCGCGTTGCTGTTCAATCGACACCTAATCCCTGTATCTTCCAAATACTCGCTATTACATCTAATAGTTTTATGGCTGTGCCAAGATAAATGATGTTACGTTTACGTTCGTCACTTAGTTAACAATTAGTCTTATATTACTTTGTATTATTATTTATTTAACAATGCGCATTTTCAGCCAGTTAGCTATCAAAGGCGTTAATTATGTGATCATAACATGTGTGTGTCTAACTACAGACACCAGAAACGATATAGAAGAAACGATATTGATGATATAACCAAATTAGTGTGATAGGTAGTATACCTGAGAAGACACATACGCTGTTTTTATCTCTACATATCGCCATTCTGGCAAAGTTTTAAACCTTCTGATGATTGATGATGATGATTGATGTTTTTACGGCCACTTTTGTGCACGTGGACCGAGCTACCTACAAAGGTGTAATAAAGATGAAACACCCTTCCGACAGAGTACGGCCGGGGTTTGAACTCAGGTGCTATAGATCTGGGTTTTTTTATAAATATTATTAAACCTTCTGCAACCGACATGAATTACAAAGAACATTAATCAGAACGTTAACAGCATGATTATCTGGAGTATGCTGATGACACATAAAAACATACACTTGATGATTTATTGAAATGCCAATAGAATAAAACGTTCATTTTGTAATCTGGGTAGACCACATAAATTAATTGAATTTAATTTTGTGATAAATTGAAATTTATTCAAAATGCCAGTACACCCACATGCATGGATTTATGACAGTACGTGTATGAGAGCGCGTACACATACACACACATATATATATATATAATATATAAATATGTGTGTGTGTGTGTGTGTGTGTGTGTGTGTGTGTGTGTGTGTGTGTGTGTGTGTGTGTAGCTGTGTATAATAAGGCACAGGCACAGAGAATCTCGAACCGTGAATTCAAACTATGGACGTTTCTTCAGGGGACTGAATCCAGAGTGCAGGCTACGTACAAAAGGCGGAAGCACGTAAAAAACATACCATTTGATACCACAGCTCGCAACAAACAACACGTGCGTGTGGTTCAATGGTGACTTGCTACATACATATCATAAACTATTTTGACACCACAGTTTACATTTAACAGTAATTTTCTGTGGTCCAAAAGAAACCTGTATATAAAGCATTTCGACACCTCAGATGCTGACCTCAGCTTTATTCTGGGTTCGAATAACTGAATAAATCCTACCTATATGAACCATGTATCAATACACGTCCGACTGGTCTGGCGTCGAAGTTCTTCTCTAACCTAAGTGAAAATTCAAGCCCTATATATATAGCCTCAGCGTGTTAACAAACATTACAGTTTGTTCATAACAAAGAGAATGTACATTAACTCAGTATGGACTCACTGAAGCGATTTAACTAAAATATAAACAAAGTAGCAATACTGCACAATGGATTATTACTGGACTAGAACGAAATATCGTCTCAAACCTGAGTAAATACTATGATTTACTCGAACCTAACAGCTAACCCTCATACGTTTCCGTTCATCACTAAGGTAACGTTCATTCACGCTTAATTTAGGGTCCCTAAGTATATGCAGTTAGGTGTGGTGGGATCTAAATTAAAGCGCCTATCCACTTGATCTATTTGACCCATGGTCGAGAACAGCGGATTTCAGGCAGATCTCCCATACTGCGAATGACACGTCGGGATTATAATAGCTATACATTTAACAAATTTCCTATATCAGTGTAATCTAATTACTCATAATATGAGAAAAAAACTCTGTCCGCAGCTTAATACCCATGGAGATGTGTGTGTGTGTGTGTGTGTGTAATTGAGTCAGTGGGTGGGTGAGTGACTGATTAAGTGAGTGAGTAAGTGTGTGCGCACGAGCGCGTATGGGTGAGTGAGTGAGTGAGTGAGTGAGTGAGTGAGTGAGCAATATACTTATAAAGAATGAAATTTACGAATGCCATTTTGTTCTACATATTCAAACAAAATACCAAGTGGAGTCTAAAGTAACAATCTTACAAAAAGCTTTCAACGAAACCTAAACGGTCGAAGTAATATATTGTACCCTTCGAGAATCGAATCACAATATTCGTTTGTGAGATACTACCAAGAATATAATAGAATCACGATGACACTTCGGTTCCTTTGAATGTAACATTTTGTTCCATTTACTCTCCGTGCACATTTAACTCGTCTCCATCTGTAATACATGTCATTGTCGTCTCCGTTCCGTGACGTGTCACTCTGTTTACTGACGATAAGCTGTCATTCAATTAGCATACCTTTGACGTCGTTGTTAGTTTGACAAGCTTCCGTCGTTTTAGAGCGACGCCTTTCTAAACCCTGTCCAATGCTGACATCTCCAGTCCTGATGTCTGAACGGCCGGCAGGCTGGGACAAAGCCTTCAAATACACACACGCACACACGCATACACACGCAGCGAGGTCGTTCTCTCTCTCGTTCTCTCACTCTCTCTCTCTCTCTCTCTCTCTAATATACATATACATATATATATATATATATATATATATATATATATAAGTCTTAGACAATCAACATAATACATCACCATCATCAGTTCATAACCGCCTCTTTGGCCACATAGGTAGAGTGTAAGACTATTTACCTATGGCTATGGTCATTCTGTACGGGAGGTCACAGTTCTGCGCCTCGGCCGTGGTACTATAGTAGGGAGAGTTTTTCATCCAGCCAGGCAACTGGCAACTTTTCCACCGAAAATGCCATTTATTGTAAATTCTAAATTTATTTAGAATTAGTCTCCATGGGGAAGCTGTAAATTACAGACCATTTGCGTCTCCCTCATTTAGTTTGCCAGCCACGTAAAAACTGCCATTTCGGCCATTATTATTATTAATTATGTGCATGAGTGTGTGTGCGTGTGCGTGTGTGTGTATGGTATATAGTATTTATCCATAGTGCATAATATAGTGTGCACTGATACAGCAGTGGAACCTTTCCCCAATCTGTTAGATGTTTGATCTGACGCTGTTACCAAGGTTTGACTTGATAATTATACTAATTATGTCATATATTGAAATGATGTGTAAAAGCAGCTACCTAAAGGCAACAATAATAACAAACTCAACTACTATAAAGGCAACAATAACAACAACAAACTCAACTACTATAAAGGCAACAATAACAACAAACTCAACTATATAAAGGCAACAATAACAACAACAAACTCAACTACTATAAAGGCAACAATAACAACAACAAACTCAACTACTATAAAGGTAACAATAACAACAAACTCAACTACTATAAAGGCAACAATAACAACAAACTTATTTACTGTAAAGGGAACAATAACAACAAGTACAATTCTTGACACATTACTGACTGTGTTAATGTGTCAGCTATAGAAGTGGCAAACCAGAATGTGAGATATTCCCGATTCTATTCATATAGACCCGGTACCAAACATCCATCCATTTAATGAGGGACTTAGTTCAGGACTGAGTAAAACGTTCTTTATTGACGATGAATGCCAATTGTGAATTGAAGATGTTGATGTATTATGTGGATTTTTCAAGACTGTAGATCCGGGCTCAAATTGTGGACTTTATAAACAGCGTATGAATACTGATTTATTCGTTTACTTTTAATTACTAAATTACACAATTCGACTCAGCTTAAAAAATAAAGCCCACCGTAAGAGCAGCATTTCAGTAGAGATAACCATCTTAAAATACTATAAATGATATTTCACGCCAATTGATCAATTAGAAAATATAGCATTACTTATGTCTACAAAAAAAGAGAGAATAAAATAGACAATTGATGGCAATCTATTCAATCCATAAAATATTTATAGACAATTAACCGTGATATAATTAATAGATGTAATCAGGTAATTACAGACAGCAGCGAGTCATTTAGTGCGAACATTTTCCAGACTTCGGTTTAGTTTTGATTAATCTGACACAGTAATTAATTAGCCTTCGTTAATTACATATTGCTGTAGACAAAATTGGCTTTATTGAATTCGCTCTGAAAACTCGGAATATCGGGGGACAGTTATACGAGGAGAGAAGATCAAAGATAAACAAATAACGATTAACAATTGGTCTTATTGACACCAGAGAGTACAGTAAATTTCAACGGATCTGATAACGTGACCCTCCCTACTTCCTGATATCAAACGGAAGTGTTTAAATTGATCATTGTCTGATTACTATTATGATTAAATGTATGTTATTTCGACTAAAATATAAATAATTATGTGCTTTTATTTCTACGTTGAAACTAGTGACCATATAAACAAGTCTAAACGTGAGTCTTTATTGCGGACTTCATCGCTCGGTATAATATAATGCAACATAATATGGTGTGATATAATATAATGCAATATAATATGGTATAATATAATATAATATAATATAATATAATATAATATAATATAATGATATAACATGACAACTATATTAATAAGAGCTACAACAACAATAATAATAATAATCGACATTATACCACCTGGACAAGTCGAAACAAGCGCCTTTATTATGGAATTTTAACAACAACAACATCAGTAATAAACATAATGATAATATATGCGTGTAGTTAAATCTCAGATAACAAATGTCCCATTTAAAAAGCCCGTGTACGTCGTGGCACCTTATTTACACAATTATCCATTTAAGAAAGCCAGAGTAACCATCGATATTAGAATACTTTACTGGATAGACAATTAGCCACTTCTCTGACTGGCCCTAATATGGTCAGAATGACAACATAAAGTACGATCAACTCATCCCTACTTGTAAAATTCAGAGTTCTGCGGTCAAAGCCTGTGTTCTCTTTTACCAACGTTGGCCTTTCAGTAAACAACAAGAATGTATCATACTTTAAGATGACCTGGTTTCTAATACTAGGAACTCTTACCTAAACCTTTGTCGTAAGCATTGTTCCTTAATCTAAATCCAGTATCTGTGTGGTATATAGTAGATCTAATGTTGTGATGTCACGTAACACATTTCGAGAAGCAAGAAGGTTTTCAGATTATGTATTTAAGTGTCCCTGTGTACGTAAATTTCACATACACTCACTCACTCACACAGATGAACGCCTCAACCCCACACACAGGGAGAGAGAGGGTTCATATATATATATATAATATATATATATATATATATATATATATATATATATTTATATATATATAATCCAAATAATAATTAAGTAATACAGGCTATGAGATGGGACAGATGTAGAGTTGGCATACAACATATTAGCCATTCTGTTTGAACATAACAAGTGGCAAGGTCAAGGTCCTTATCCCGTAACTTGCTTTAGACGTGTAACCGAATTAGAAATTGGAATTACGTAAATTACATTATTTGAGAAAGAAGAATCCCTGTTAATACAATCTTCCAATTCTAGTGTAGACGTACTGAATCCAGTCAAGAAAATTACATAATTGTATTTAAATGAGCATAAACAACAGATAGCTGTGATGATTGCGCTGATTGATGCTGATGACGATGAATATAATGTCGATAATAATAATACTAGTAATACTAGTAATAATAATAATAATAATAATAATAACAACAACAACAACAATAATAATAATAATAATAATAATAATAAATTACAATAAGAACACTGTTACGTTATATTATCTGCCTAAATCCCTCACGTATAGTCATAGAAGAAAGTATATTTGAGGAAAAATATTAAATAATACAATCAGAAATGGATTATGTCTAGTAATATCTTTGAGTGTTGAAAAGATGCATCAGGGAAAATATTCTCAAAACACATTTTGTGGTATCTTAATGGAACTCCGTCAGACTGAATATGTTTATTATTTTGGGGGAGGGAGATAACAAGGCGTCATCTTGTATAAGACAACATGCATTAGACTTATCGTGATAAAACAGCAAGCATTTATTTTGATTAAATTCTTCGCTGAAAGCGAGATTGCGCGTCCATGTCTCTGCGCGCGCGTGCGTGCGTGCGTTTGTTCGCGCGCATCACAAACGTTCTGCAGACAAAAAAGTATCCATGCTTCTAGGCGTTGCTGACAACTTTTCCATCTTCCTCTTAGACCGTCGTTTCCGTGTCCATCCCTCCTCCTGCTCCTATCAGTCTGACCTTCCATTCGTCCTTCATCACATCCATTCTACTCACACGATCGACCGAAGTCCACCAAGTGGTCGGCCTTACGTTCTTCCCGTCCTCCCATTCGCCGTATACACGCCGTACATTTTGTCATACGTTCCAGAATCCATTAATCCTCCTAGTCCATAGATCAAATGCCGTTCGAATGATAAAAATAATCTCGGCCTAATCATCTCGCAAACCTTCCACACTGTCTGGACACCGAGGACGTTCACCCGCCAATCTCTTCAACCGGACCAAGCCATTAATAAAGCGTCGATGGTTACACATCTTCTGTGTTGTTTACGTTCGGTGACCAATGTCCAGATAAGGAAACTTGTCGGCAGACCTCCTCGACGACGAATACACGAATTTCTCATTACCGCATCGTTTTATCTCGCTCCATTGCCGCAATCGTGAAACAGACAACGGCTCGGACGGACGGCGCATCTCGATGCTCCTAATATCGGATACGTCGATCATCTGATTGGGATCATTCATCACGTGAAGACAATGGAGACTGTGTGCCATGGATATCAGCATTTGTTTAGATCGATATATTTCACTTTGAGTTTCGTGACACTGGGCGATGAAATGACCTATTAACATAAACTTTGTTTCTGGGTGAGAGATGTAATTCCAGTTTCAGTTTCGGAACGGTGTAGTAGTTCTTATTAGGCAGATCTTTTGACGTCGTCTGGTCTAATTGGTAGCGCGTTGGATCACAGATGACCACCACCTGAGTTCGAATCTAGGCGTGGACATATCTGAAGGGTGTTTCTTCTTTAATTTCGCTTCACTACCATTGGGCGTCGTTTCAGCCATTTAGTGTACCATGTGCATACACGTGGCCGTAAAACATCAATCATCGTCATCTCTGTCCAATAGTCAGTACCCCCCCCCCTCCCCTTCCCCCTTTCCGAACAAAACAGAATGTACGCCGTCATCTTAGTTAGAGGAAATGATCCGTCATTTCGTTTTATTTGTCTATTTGTAACTATGCATGACATCATATTACAATTAAATTTCCTTCATTTGGGTATTATACACACGCACACGCATGCACGGACGCACGCACACACACGCAAGCACATACAACCCAGAACCCGTGCCTTGCACGAAATGCATGTTTATAGTTTTGTTTGTTATTTTCGTTGCCAATTAAATTAAATTAGTTTAATGTAAAATACGTTACAGTAATTGTGTGTGGCGAATAAGCCCAACCATTAGTGACTATTAAGTTCAGGGAATGTATTGTTTTCTGGCGAGTAGACTAGTGGCAAAACAACTAGTGGCAAAGCCCCCCTCCCATTTAAGGAGAGTTGGAATGCGTCCCCGTTGAAAATATTTTTGACGGCAACATTTAACACAATGCGTGTACGGGAATCAACTGAATATACTTGGTAAACAAACTTGATAAATGGAACATCATATATGTATAAAGATGACGGTTGGCAGCACCGATCAAAAGAGATCGTTCAAACAGAAATGTTGGGAACCGATAAAAGGATGTTGAGTATATATATATATATATATATATATATATATATATATATATATATATATATATATATATAGAGAGAGAGAGAGAGAGAGAGAGAGAGAGAGAGATGCGTTGAACATCCATGCAAATTATTGATCAACTAATTAATTAATTAATTATATATATATATATATATATATATATATATATATATATATATATATATATATATATATATTGTTTTTTTTCTTTCTATTCATGAACAGATCATATTATAATTGTTATCAATGCAATAACAACCATTCGGTAATGTATTTTGACAATCCTATAAGGGGGAGGGTTCAAAAATTTCAGCAATTTAGAAAAAGTGTAATTTAAGAGCCACTTGTAATGAGTGGGTTAAAATCAATGGCCCAACGAAAGGCTTTCACTATTCCCAGAATGCCCTGTACGATATGTGTCATATATTCGCCAACGACATGACAATAGCTTTGTAGCCGCGTTTAATTGGACGCCAGGTTCTTATGGCCCTTTATCGTGACAAAATGACGTTTTAGTTTCCTTGTGGTATATTGTATTATCTACGATTGTAACCAGCGGGCTGTTGAAGTCATAAGGAATACTACACCCTAGAGGTCAGCGATACTTCGGGGCGGCTCATCTGGGCATTAACAAATTACATTAGCAACTAGGGGTAGTATTTTGTGCCATAAACGACTACATTTATCAATTGAAATTCGTTTGTGTGCGTGCGGGGTGTGTGTTTATATATATATATATATATATATATATATATATATATATATATATATATATATATATATATATATATATTATTATCCTAATTCTATGTCTACAAGTTCTACAACTCTATATCTATCTACTTCACTGATTGGTGTTATAGACGAAACTTTCGTCACCACATAAACGTCGCCATATATGAGCCCAAGGGCATGATATCGGGACATAAGTCAACCTTAAGCTTGGTCGACAGCTCCATTGACGTGGTTATTGGCACGATATCTTTGTCATAACAGAAGTAGCTCGGCCCATCTTTGGGATGTTGTGGTCCGCCGTCTTTTACCAGCCACCAGGGAATTGGAGACAGGTTAGAGGAATGCCTTATATCAGTCGTAGAGCGCCGTATAGAGTAGAGAAGGAGAACGCGTAACAGTAGGTCAGGCCGTCGGCGGGCCGTGGAGCAGAGTTAGCATACTTAACCTTTGTTTAGGTGAAGGAGATGGGTCTTGCTCCGTGAACACTCCGTCCTCAAAATGGTCAATAATGAAAGATTCTAGACCAATCTTGTCCGGCGATTGCTGGCTTCGTGTATCCAGTACTATTATAATGTTTTAGCGTTGTATGTGTGGGTTTGTCTGTGTGTGTGTGTGTGTGTGTGTGTGTGTGTGTGTGTGTGTGTGTTTTATAAAGATAGTTAAGGCGCTGGCACAGGTGTTATACTTTCATTCAAGTTTAGTGAAACAAACCCAATCCTTTAAAAATAAGGTAGCTTATATATGATATAGACTTTATTGGGGCTGTTATAAACTGAATCGTAGGATTTCCATTTTCATTTAGGGTCCTATATTTAAAATAAAACGTTATAAATCGTGGTATTGACATTAAAAGCTTGTTGTTAAATGCATTTTGTGGCTATAACAGGGCGAGATGGTCATGAAACCTTAAACCATTCAATACTGAAACCTTATTATATTGGGTAATTTTCGTGAGAAACAAACGAGGAACGCTGACGAAAATAATCTGCTACACTTATTATATATTAATAATAATAATACTAATTACTATAATAATAATAATAATCTTGTAATTAAATTCATCCCCCTCTTCCACGGAAGCTGGCAATAAGATATATAAATTCTAAAAGTATGCGCATAAACTGATTCTCCTAGATAAAGCACGGTAGTTCATGGATAAAGTGCTGGATTCGAAACTGGCCGGATTTCGGCTCATATCCGTTATCCGGTTAAACAGTATACTCCCCGGGACGTTGAAAATGTTGCCGATTTGCACAGTTCTCCCATACCAGGGGCCAAAGTACAAACGAATGAACAAAGTCTCGTACCCATTAGCCTCCGGAACAGATTTGTTAGGCACCCCCAAGCGGGTTTCATGACCCGATGGGGCGCAATATGAATATGATAATATAAGAAGTTATCACAACTGAGTGAGATAACTCCCGTGACATTGTTCCTCGGGTCAGCGATCTCTAAGCGAACTCATTTCCGGGCCCTTGCTTAATCCAGAGTAGCACAAACACACAGAGAGAGAGAGAGAGAGAGAGAGAGAGAGAGTCTGGTGCTATCTGGTAGGCGGTCGGTGGCCATTTTTTGCCCTGCCCTACTTCGATAAGCCCCACTCGGAGGTAGCACAGTTTTACGGCTCGCGTCCTGTGGACGTGATTCGTGGCCGGACGACGTTCTGCCGACACAGGAACAACTCTTTGTTATCATCTCTTTGTCTTATTTTCGCTTATTACTACCGGGAAATCAACATCATACCAGCTTCAATCTTATGTTGCCTATGTTCTCGCCAAATGCCAGTTGTTGATTTTATATGGATCTCATTATATATATATATATATATATATATATGTGTGTGTGTGTGTGTGTGTGTGTGTGTGTGTGTGTGTGTGTGTGTGTGTGTGTGTGTGTGTGTGTGTAAGCATAAATCAGAATAAATTCAGATTAATACTAATAGCAGCGATATAACACGACTCAACCCAATGTGTGTGTGTGTTTGTGTAAGAGAGAGGGGGTTTCTTTGTATGAAGAGAATTTGTTGGATGGTCTTTTTGGGGCGTGTAAACTTTTGGCAACGCCCCAGGTGGTAGGGTGTGTCTACAGAATATACGCACATACATACGTATATACACAAAGAATAAACTGAAATAGTAACCAAATGGGGAACTATCAAATATATAAGATGCCCCCGAAACTCTGTTAATATAATACATATTCATATTTTATCTCTAAACAAAACCAAAACAATAAAAACGAGTCAATTCCAAACAGATTTGTTGTGGTGATATTTGTGTGAAACCCTACTTACACAATCTCCATGCTTACTCAATCATGCAATGAGTAGCTAGTTGTAGGTATTCAAAATGAGTTAATTCAACGTGATACCTTTCCTTCGAGGGTACGTACATCCGATTACGACGTCATCCATGAAAATATTATCTTTTTTTAAACAGCAGAGTAATATTACTGTTTAATTAATTACTAATTGTCAAAAGCGCTCAAACCCTGTCAGACAGATAGATACACAGATGTTATGTAAGAATGACTAAAAACAAATATTAATTAACTAATCATATTCAAAAGCATTCCTCTAGAAATTTGACCACTTCAGGACGTAATCGAGAAATGTCACATAGAGACACGTGATCAGAATGGTACCAACAGATATTTACTGTGTTTTTGGGGTAAGTTTCATTTCATCGTTATCCTGGTGATAGATGGTCTCAAGGCGATGTCTCGTTCTGTCCTTGTGGACTATTTAAAGATGTTTGGCGAAATTATATATCCGCGGAAACAAAATGTGCAATCTTCAAACCTAATGCACGCTGCTACAGTAGCCAAATAGTGCGTTGAGCGCTTCATGGTTCAGATTTGAAACAGGAAGATGAACAAATCTGTATCACAGACGAGTGAGTTTATGGACACATCGAGACAAATATCATCCGAAGTTATTTTATTTTAGCTTTCTCCTACGACGTGGAGAAGGACAAGGCGGACTTATTCTAAACCTGGAACACTCAGGATGTGCCTTCCACGAACGACATCAATTATTGATGGTGTCAAAAAACAAACACACACACAAAAACAAACAAGCACACACACACACACACACCTACACACAAACACCCATACACACAAATATACGCACACACACACACACGCGCACACACACATACACACTGAATAAACGTCCAGAGTTTGAATTCACGGTTCGAGATTATCTGTGCCTATGCCTTATTATACACAGCTAAAACACACACACACACACACACACACATATATATATATATATATATATATATATATATATATATATAGAGAGAGAGAGAGAGAGAGAGAGATGCATACATACATACATACATACAGACAGACAAACACACACACAGAGAGAGAGAGAAAGAGAGAGAGAGAAATGCGCAGCGCTTAGTGTTGTTGTAGCCGGAAGTACAGACTCCTCCGGGAGGGAAGCTCTCCTAGGAGGCTGACGTCAACCTGCAAAACGACAATAGAATACTTAGATAGAAATATTAGAATAGACAGCTGACATCTTTAGAAAAATACTAAACTATCTATTATTGTTTGAAAATGCTTATGTGAATCTTGTTGATGCTGTTGTTGTTGTCTTTGTTGTTGTTGTTGTTGATGATGATGATAATGATGATGCTGGTGGTGATGGCAGTGACGATGATGATGATGAGGAGGAGGGAGATGATGGCGATGCTGGTAACGATGACGATGTTGCTTTTGATAATAATCAAGATGTAGAGCAATACATAGTTCACTGCGCACAGTTATAGATCAACATGCTGTTCAGTCTACTCAACTGTAGATTTAGTACCTGGCTCGGTCCACTCACCTGTAGATCAGTATTTATCTCAATCCTTGCAGCTATTGATCAATATGTGTCTTGATCCAGTCAGCGGTAGATTATATTCTCTCTCTCACACACACACACACACACACACACACACACACACACACACACACACACACACACCCATTATAATATATATATATATATATATATATATATATATATATATATATATATATATATCGTCGAGTATCAAAATACAAGGAACCACGAGATAACCTACTCAAATCATAGATGGCGCTCTAGGTGTGCCATAAATCCGGCTACATCGAAATACATTGGTATTTATTGTTTCTATTTCAACCAAACTAGTCTTCTCAATATACTATATTTAAAAGACTGATCTTATGTTTATTAGAGGTTGTTCAATGATGATCGGATGATGACTAAACGAGAACGGCTTTTATAGATGTTTACAGCTTAACATCCTCATCCATGTCTGATGCATTCGAAATGAGAAACGTAATTATTGTTCGGAATTTTTATTTAAAATTCTAATAAAGGACACATTTCTACGGTATTTCCAATTAACTGCGAAAGTAATTTTCTAATTAATTTGAAATTCAATTTCATTATTATTATTATTATTATTGTTATTATTACTGTTATTATTATTATTATTATTATTATTATTATTATTATTATACCTTCCGTGTTGGTTTGTTAAGCTTTAGACAATAATGATAGGCACACACGTATCGGCTGCTGACTTATTAGTATGCAGCAGACGGATGAAGATTTCAGGCTTCAGCGGCTTCTATTGCTCTTTCTCGGCAGACCGTGGCTTCTAAGTAATATTTCTGGAAATAATTTAGCCCCCGTTTAGTCTTAATGCGGTAGTTATGTGGCTGTTAGTGCAACGATCGGACAAAGGGCACCCGGCGTACAGATATAAGGATCGCATTGAAACAATCTACAACCCTACCGCTGTCGCCGTAAAAAGAACATGGACCTTTCCTCCTAAATAGAGACCATAAGGTGTCTTGAAAACCGTAATGCGACCGATATGTAACAGTTATGCTTTCATTTAACCCGACTGAACTGAACAGCTATATACAACGATCGAGTCTTGGATGTAAATATACGACAGGCAGACGGTTCGTGGGCGATCTGTGTTAAATTCTCAATTGTTCGTTAAGGACATATTGGCCATGGGAAGGTAGCGTCATCGTTCAAAGTTGCTTGTTTACAATTGGCTGACTGGGGAGTAGTTAACGTAATTCAATTGTCACTAAATGGCCCATTCGCCTTCGTTCCCAGTCGATAAGTGATCTAGTAATTAGCCTAGTTTCCATGTTTGTAGACCAAGGGTAGACACAAACCGGTGCTAGGTACATAGGTACATTCAGCTAGATGGGAGGTCAACATTTGGTGTTCTTCGATGGTGATCTGAAAGTTCCACTTTAAAATATTGCACCACCGTTCTTTATTACTCGTTTAATCTTCTAGTGTCCAGTGTGGTGATGACCGGATTTCTCTCCAGGTTCGATGTGGCACATTGATCCCGACATTTCAAGATCTGGGTGTTTCTTGTAAATCCATAGTAATTCGAAGGTATAAATGATCCCAAAGCGTGTTGCCTAATCTTAGGTTATAATCGACTTTGAGAGACCAGGAAGGAGCATGGGTGAAACATGGCGCCCATGATATGGTGGGATTTGTCCTTCAATCGAGCAAATGATCAAACAATCAATCACTTATTGCATACCTGATTAACTAACTGACAGAAGTGAGACTGACTGACTGACTAACTGACAGAATGACTGACTGACTGACTGACTGACTGACAGAATGACTGACTGACTGACTGACTGACTGACTGACTGACTGACTTGCTGACTGACTGACTGACTGACTGACTGACTGACTGACTGACAGAGTCACTCATTATCTCATTCACTCACTCGATACCCTAGCCACTCACTCACTCACTGACTCACTTACTGACTCACTTCTGACCACTCGAATAGACAGCTCAATTCCCAGATGTTTCCTATACTCATTATTCTGGACAATGAGACACTGTGCCTAGAATATTAACACAATGAGGCACTGCATCACATAGACCACTAGCGACCTCTAATAGCGTGCCCTCGTCAAGAAAGAAGGAGCGTGAGAAGTGTCAGTCAGTCTATTTGATAAACGGGGATCATGTCAAAAATGTACTTTTGTTGCCAAACTGACTTGCTTAAGCTGCAAATAGGAATAGTTCTAGCAAGCTATTCATAGGTGCTGTATATTGATAATAATTACAAAAATAATAAATATGAAAGGCATATTAAGGTTAACCAATATTACAGTAATACCTTATTAGATATTAAGATATTACTATGAATAAGCTAATTGAAAGAACTAGATTTTTACAAGGCATTTGAATATCGCAACAGTTTTCATGGATCTGGTGACTTCTGGGAGGGCATTCCATACAGTTGTAGCTTTCTAGATGAAAGTCCGATCTCCTGCCGTCTTGAAGCGACCCTTGGGGACTACACAAATATTCTTGGAACTTGACCGTAGTTGGCACTGCCTTTCGTGGATTGTCAACAAATCTCTGATATACGAAGATGCAGCACCATTCAGTGCTTTGAAAGCAAACACTATGACCTTGAACTTTAGCCTACACAAATGTTGCCGTAAAACGTCAATTATCCATCATCATCATTATTGTATCTTATAAGGTAAAATATATTTAAATTTGCAATCATAGCCAATCTGCGGTATGTGATATGTATGTTTATGAGCTTTTTGTCTGCTGTAATTTTCTATTTGAACAATCAATTATTAGAAACAATGTTGATCAGAATCGGAAATGGCGTCAACATGTGATTTATGGGAGTTATTTCACGATAAGCTTTAGAAATCAGATTATGATGATATAACACACATCACTGTGACCGTGCATTGTTTAACAACGTTTTCTGTTTTCACGTTGTGACACAGGGAAGTCGTTTCAGCTTTTACCAGTCCTCAAAACAACAACTACGGGTTATCATGTAAAAACCAATAAACAAGCACTTCCTTAACGACCGCAGCTGTGGCAAGTACGTCGATCAAAGTGAGTACATAGAGATTACCACTTACCAATTGTTACCCTGGATGTCATTGCAACTATGTTACAGACGTTGCCACAACGAGTCCGAATGACTGTGACAATCTACGGGCGGAATCATCATGACACGAGCTCATAAAACGGATTACGTGTTTTGTATTGCCACAGGGGATGCTACAATGCCTGCTTCTTTAACTGTTGTCGTAATGGTCAGAAACACTAATGTTATATCAACAACAGTCATTAATACGATTAGACCAAGGAGACCGTAATATAATGATTAGTCGATTCACTAAAAGAATGTCTCTCAACAAAACTAACATGAAAACGTTCACAAACACTAACACAATGACTCTCAACAAAACTAACATGAAAACTTTCACAAACACTAACACAACCACGGCAAAGATGAGGCAGGCGGTTGACTAAATTATTAGTATCAGTCAGACTTACTGAGCAATACCTGATTATACAGATTTACTGTACACACACACACACACACACACGCACACACACATTGTATATATATATATATATATATATATATATATATATATATATATATATATATATATATATATATATATTCCAATGCTATGATACAATCCAACATAACTTAAACGTCTGAGCTCTATCCTTTAACACTTCATTAACAAGATATGAAGATAGGATTTTTACCAGATACCTCGTGACATATACATCATGGCATATATCTCATGACATATATGTCATCGCATGTATCTCATGAGATATTTCTTATAGAAAAAAGAATTCACATGGCATTTATTAGTAAATGCTTATTATTATGTTATATTCAGATGTGTATAAAATGCATTTTGATTAATTTCACGTGCCTTCTAGACATATGATTGTAAACTTTAGTCTATTATTTAATCTATAATTATTTATGTTTAAGATTAAATAACCCTATAATTATAAAGCATAATAGCAAATTGTAATCTGGGCAATATTGAAATATTAACATTTTGAACGTTTGCGGAAATGTTATCAAACAAACCACATGATATCAAATGAAGTAAATTAAGTTTGTACAGGTCATCGAAGCCGTGCAAATGAAGGATTGACAATGAAATAGATGTCCGAGTGAGTCAGCTAGGCCTAGCTGTTCGTTTGGTCCAGACGATGGTCATACGCTATACATGTAGCCGACGACAACTATCTGGATTAAACTCCCACAAACACGGATAGGGATCTAATATGAACCACGACTATCCGACAGCCCATCAGACCCCTGACGATTGCATATCATTCTCCGGGGATGTATTATTACCATTAGTGTTTGTTTTGGAGAATTATTTATGTTTGGAGTTTCCAGCGAATTTGTCATAAATATGTTCCTCTTTGTTCGGAGCCAAAACCGAAACCGAAACTTTCGCCACATAATTCTGGTACAAAACAGAACTCGTACGCTAACTATTACGATGATTTTGATCAAAAAGAACTTCTCTTCTTCGGTGGATCCCGGAATGGATCAAAGAAGAAAAACAAATTGGCAAAACGTTCACAACAAGAATAGAGCTACGTATTTACTGTAAATATATATGTTGTTGACTAGAAAAACCAAATTGTTTTTACATCTATGTATTACCTCTATGGCCTCTTGGGTAATAGAGCGTGGAACTTTCTTACTCAAGGTCATGCAGTGCGGGAGGTCGGGGGTTCGAATCCCGGCAGTAGCACTAAAGTAGGAGTTTTTCATCCAACCAGGCAACTGGCAAGGGTTTCTCCGCCAGTATACTATCTCTTGTAAATTCATTTTTTTTTTAATTATTCCCCGTGGTGAAGCTGTAAATTTTCATATGTGCGTCTCCTTCATTTGAGATGCCTAATTAACGTAAAATAATTGCCATTTCGGTAATTATTATATTTTTGAATAGTACAATTCGATAGGGTACCATTACTCTAGCTCAGTTGGAACCAACAAAAAATGCTCTTAAGGTATGCATACAAGTCAACTACCGACCGTTAATGAATGTAGACAGAGTTTGTTTTATCTGCGCATTACAGTAAGTGACAAAAATATATATGACAATTACCGCAACCCCAAAGGACAAATTCCATCTCCCCAAATAAAAATAAAGGAATAATAATTTTGCTGTTCACGTGATAATTCCTGAATGAACTAATTATGATATCCTTGATAATGGATTTTAGAATATCGCAAGTAGAACTTTCTAACATGAATTATATTTTATCGCCAATGACAGGAGCTGGCCTTGTTTTGTATGCACCTGTTGAACTCATTCTACAGGACAAACATCATTCTACGTGGCAACATTTTGGCAGTCCCCATGACAAATTGTCAGCCATCCAGAGATATAATCAGTATATATAAGGCTGTGTAATCGTTTAGTCAGAACATCAGCCAATACGAGCCATTATTACGGATCCCTTCTCCTATTTATGTGTATTGTGCCCTGGTCGAAAGCTTCCCAGCACAGTTTCTGGATGTTTTCTCTTCGGGATTTCTTCCTACTGTTAGATCACTATCGAGATAGAGCGTCACAAGACAATTATTGACCTGGAAAGATAATACAGTTGTGATTGTAGTTTCTGCCTGTGTGGGGGGTGTCTGTGGAGGGCGTGTGTGTGTGTGTGCTTTTATGGTAATTGATATATATATATATATATATATATATATATATATATATATATATATATATATATATATATTAAAAAGAATAAGAGTAAGCATTCAATAATGTGTTCAGCCATAATTTTAGCAGTCTTATTATTTCGACAATTTATTTATACTCCAGTCGCTGCGTTTAATCATTCAAAACCTACACTTATTTATTAGAAAACAGTTATCCTTTATGTGTCGAGGATATTGCTTCTCGCCTCAGTGATTGTAGGCTGTCATCGTGACAGATTCCGTCATTTATCACGGAGAAGATGGTCAACAAATTAAGCTCCAGTGTGAGAAATACGGCCTGAACGCAAGTCACGCGAAAAACGATCGGTCGGCAATCAGATGGCTTGTGAAGTATTGTACTATCTGGCCAAAGATGAATCATGGCTAAACATACAGGGATATGTTATCATGGCCACCTGGCGTGTGCAGCACATAAAAACATTCCAATTATTTCGACCCGTTTATATATATATATATATATATATATATATATATATATATATATATATTGTGTGTGTGTGTGTGTGTGTGTGTGTGTGTGTGTGTGTGTGTGTGTGTGTGTGTGTGTGTGTGTGTGTGTGTGTGTGTGTGTTGGGCACCTCCGTGGTTTAGTTGGTAGCGCGTTGGACTACAGATCACTGATCACTACCACCTGAGTTCAAATCTCGCCGTCGGTATATCTGAAGGGTGTTTCATCTTTGACTTCTCTTCATTGCCTTTGGAGGTCGCTCGGTACATTTAGCACAAAAGTGGCCGTAAAACATCAATCATTATATATATATATATATATATATATATATATATATATATAGATTACTAATAGTGTTATATTGAAAGCGTATACATCTACATGCCTGGTAACTCCTTAAAGACACTTTTAAGGGAGATAATATATGTGTTTAATGAAATTAGGCAGACGCCATAGACAGATTTTATTTAGCGCATACTGTGAGAGGTAATTCGTCAATATCCTTTTAACAGATTTGTTTAAAAATATATCGGGCAACACACACACACACACAGAATCCCTTTATACCGCCATTGGTGTGCCTTTTCGTTATACGTTGTAAATCCTTTCGGCTATATGAACAAATTGCCGCCGTACTTAAGACAGATGACCCAGATAAGAGTCTATCTAAACACAGCGCTGTCTAGTGGTTGTTGGACAGTGACGAATGGTCGTCACAGAATACAATGAGCCGATAATATTATGTTGTGTTATGACTTATAGCACTCCTAGGGTATGTATTTATGAGAATAGGATCGCTGGTTCTGGGTGTCTAAGACTCGGAATGATTGTGTCTTGTTATTTATGAGTAAAGAATCGCTGGATATGGGTGTCTAAGACTCGGTATGATTGTATCTTGTTATTTATGAGTAAAGAATCGCTGGATCTGGGTGTCTAAGACTCGGTGTGATTGTCTCTTGTTAGTTAAGAGTAAAGGATCGCTGGATCTGGGTGTCTAAGACTCGGTGTGATTGTCTCTTGTTATTTATGAGTAAAGGATCGCTGGATCTGGGTGTCTAAGACTCGGTGTGACTGTGTCTTGTTATTTATGAGTAAAGAATCGCTGGATCTGGGTGTCTAAGACTCGGTGTGACTGTGTCTTGTTATTTATGAGTAAAGGATAGCTAGATCTGGGTGTCTAAGACTCGGTGTGACTGTGTCTTGTTATTTATGAGTAAAGGATCGCTGGATCTGGGTGTCTAAGACTCGGTGTGACTGTGTCTTGTTATTTATGAGTAAAGGATCGCTGGATCTGGGTGTCTAAGACTCGGTGTGATTGTCTCTTGTTATTTATGAGTAAAGGATCGCTGGATCTGGGTGTCTAAGACTCGGTGTGATTGTCTCTTGTTATTTATGAGTAAAGGATCGCTGGATCTGGGTGTCTAAGACTCGGTGTGACTGTGTCTTGTTATTTATGAGTAAAGGATAGCTAGATCTGGGTGTCTAAGACTCGGTATGATTGTGTCTTGTTATTTATGAGTAAAAGATCGCTGGATATGGGTGTCTACGACTAGGTGTGATCATGTGTTGTTATTTATGAGTAATGGATCGCTGGATCTGGGTGTCTGAGACTCGGTATGATTGTGTCTTGTTTTTTTTTATGAATAAAGGATCGCAGGATCTTGGTGTCTAAGACTCGGTGTGATTGTGTCTTGTTATTTATGAGTAAAGGATCGCTGGATATGGGTGTCTAAGACTCGGTATGACCGTGTCTTGTTTTGTTTTTTTATGAATAAAGGATCGCAGGATCTGGGTGTCTAAGACTCGGTATGATTGTGTGTTTTTATTTGAAAGCAGCTTATACATTGCTAATACGTCAGAACACGTATATAAGGTTTTTTCGAAGCTATACGAATATGCGATTGTTTTTTTGTTTAGTTTTTTGTTTGTTTTGTTCGCCAGGTAAATTAATTACCAGTTTACTTATGACCGAGTAATGGACAAAATATTATATCAGCCATTTTAACATCGCCAGTAAAGTTCACAGGAAGTCCATAGACAACGCATTTGTTTACGATTGTTCTACGATAGAAATAACACCCTAGACAGTGTTAACGATCAAGGAAGATACCTTCAGATCACTTTTTTGTTTGTTTCTCGCAGCGTCCGACAGGTGTGTGTGTTTCTTCTCAAAATGATGATAGCAGAAGGGTGTAACTTCAATGTGGTAATTGAGGTAATTCTTTTTTTTAATATTCCAACTAAATTTTTAGTCTGCTACAATGATCAAACATAACTTTGTCGTCTTAGTACCGTCACTGCGCATATACGAGGTAACAATAAAAGAAATGTATTATTCCGCAAAGTAATAAATTGGGCACTAAGCTTCCGTTGAAATGCCATGTTCTACATGACAGAAATGTCAACATTTTGGCAAAATGCATGTACAGATAAAAATGAATGTATTACATATTCTTTATCACACTAGAAGTAGGCAATATTTGAACAAGCCAAATTTACACTATAAAGGATTTGGTTTAAATGTAAGTTGCCTAATTATAATCTATTTATTAGTAATATTACGGAATGTCTGAACAAACCAGATGTTCAAATCCTACTTATATTTATGCTTGGGGAGTATGGTCCCCAACGGAGTCGCCTATCGGCCATATGTTCCAGGTGTGACCAGAGCTGAGCCTAAAGTCGAATCAAATAATTTGCAGTATAATGTTCACCTCAGAAATACGGTACCCACTTCTCCCTCACACGACCGAGCACACCAAAAAGAGATGCAAACAAACATATTAACTATTTTACTGATGCCTAAATGCTAGTGACAAAAATGCTAAAGACCAAATATAAGTATTATGTATTATTGTTTATCTTTAATACACGAGTTGAGGTTTGAGCAATATGCTCCTTCTACCAACATCAAACACAGACAACAGAAGGTACTTCTTGACAAGAACGTAAAAAGAGGTTTACATCGATAACAATTAAGCTATCACTCGAAAAAAAAACCCACCCCCCTATCCCCAATCTACCTATGATGACACGAAGGCTATACCTAGGTATCAGCTGATCCAAGATAATTCTGGATCATAAACTTAATCAATCAAATCCGGAACGACAACGTGATGACGCGGGGCATAATAAGATTATAGCGCCATTGTTAAACATGGAAGGGCAGGTGACTCTCAAGGTAAATAATTGCCCAGCACAAGATATCTCTGACCATACATATATTAGTGGCACAACATCTGAACTTATGATGAAATTCTAGAACACTATCTACTTGTCGTATGTGTACATTTTTAATGCACCCAGCCCTTGTGATACGTGAACTTGTGCCCTACACGCACATGCGTGTGTATTTTCTCCTTCTCCCACTTCTCCCCCCCTCTCTCTTCCTCTCTCTCTATCTGTCTATCTATCTATCTATCTATCTATCTCTCCCCCTCTATCACTCCCTCTTTCTCACTCACTCTCCCCTTGCCTCTGGCATTCTCCCCTTCCCCCATCCCTCCCCCTCTCTCCCCCCTCTCTCTATCTCTCTCTCTCTCTCTCTCTCTCTCTTATATATATATATATATATATATATATATATATATATATAAAACCCCTCCTCTCTCTCTCTCTCTATCTATCTATCTATCTATCTATCTATCTATCTATCTCTTTCCCTCTTTTATCACTCCCTCTTTCTGCTCACTACCCCCTTGTTTGCACCCCCTTTTTTCCCCCCCTCTCCCCCTCTCTCCCCCCCTCTCTCTCTCTCTTATATATATATATATATATATATATATATATATTCTCTCTCTATCTATCTTCTTCTATCTTCTCTTTCCCTCTTTTATCACTCCCTCTTTCTCGCTCACCCCCCCCCTTCTCTGTTCCCCCCCCTCTCCCCCCCCCTTTCTCCCCCTCCTCCCCCCTCTCCATCTCTCTCTCTCCCTCTCTCTTCCCTCTCTCTCTCTCTCTCTCCCCTCTCTCTCTCCCTCCCTCCCTCTCTCTCTCTTTCTTTCTCTATCTATCTATCTATCTTCCCCCCCCCCTTCTCTCTCTCTTTCTCTCTGACAGAGACATAAATGCTAATAGGAACAACAATAATTACAACATAAATTCCAGCTTGTTGATTGTTTTCCTGGATGGCTGACTTTTTTATTTCCTGGCTAGAGCTTCATTTAGCCATTTTGGCTGAATGACAGGAAGATTAGCTTCAGGAAAGTCTGGTTGTATTTTGTTAGGCTTTTAGGATTGCTTCGTGAGAATATGGTTGATTGTCTAGATTATAATATGGCTAGTTGTTGGTTGCTGTATTGGCTGGTTTGCTGAGACGATCGATGGTTAACTAAAGTAGTCTATGTCGTCATGAAAAGTTAGAAAATATACTGGCTCGTTAATAGGTTTCTGATGACGTTTGCTAGATGACTGACGTGTCTACAGTCCAGCGGATAAGCTATTTAGTTTTTGTTTTTAAATTTATATATATATAATATATATATATATATATTAAAAAAAATGAAAGGAATTTCTGACTTATTTAGAGGCTTCCCGTCACGTTGCTTAGTTGACACATCTAAAATGTTTAGGAGAAACTGGTTAGTTTTCGGCTTTATTAGCATACTAGTTGAGATGCTAGTACACTACTAATTGTTCCACATTATCCCTGAGCGTCTTCCTGTCTACTGCCAACTTGGTTGCTGTTTTGCCTATTTACAAACTTGACGATGGACAGAGACCAACGATCAATCTGCTTGTTTGGCAGCACACATCTGACTTACTATAGCAACATTATATTTCAGTCAACAATACTAAAAGCTCACACCTTTCATCTAGTACATACTTAAATACAAATAGGTAGAGGAATAAAGTTGTTATAAAGAACAAGTTTATTAAAGGGACAGTTAAATAGCATTTGGAAGATAATAAAATAGATTCAATTGAGATTAAAAGGTGGTCCTTAAATAAATATCACTTACTACGTCTTGTTATATATATATATATATATATATATATATCCATTGTGTGTGCTAAGGATATGACATAATGCCTATACCATCATACCAGTTCTAGTTATGACACATGTTGACTTAATTTCTGTATTCTATCACTATACTTTGTTGTTATCTTATCAGTTTCAGTTTTGTTTCTTCTCGTAAGTTAATTGTCAATAGTAAGAGAGTGATCCTTCGGTCACGTGATCTAGACGAATCTAGCTTCGAACGTTAGTTTCGTCCACCAATTAATGCCAAAGGTAACCGTTTCTAACTGATTCTTGCGTGTCTATAATGAATACCTTTAGTCGTAACTTGGATTGAAATCAGGCAGATGTTATCAGAACATTTCTGTGTTGACGACGTTACCAAGGAGCTCAAAGATGATTATGATAATAATAATAATAATAATAATAATAATAATAATAATAATAATAATAATAATAGTAATTCTAAACAAATACTATTAGTAATAATAATAATAATAATAATAATAATAATAGTAATAATGTTATTATTATTATCAGTAGTAGTAATAGTATTTTTATTATTATTATCATCATCGTCATCATCATTCTTATATTGTTGTTGTTGCTGTTTTTCTTTTCCAACTTTTAAATCCTGGATTCAAAATTATTTAATTTACCTGTCTATAATTTCAGATAGTTTTATTTATAGTAACAGAGCAATATAACCTTCTCGGATATATATTAGTATGTAGAGAGTATGATTTAAATGTGTTATGGCTGTTAATGTTAAGTCTACGGTATTTTTGTTTATTACCTTTTGGCAATAATATTGATGTATGTTATTAAGTTGTTTTTGTTTATCGGGATGGGTGGCTCGAGCCTTTTGATGCTGATAGTAGAGATCGCCTTGTTCCAGAATATATTTTTGTCGTAAGTTATACATTCCGTGGCTTATTGGAGTCTTCCAATGAAAGAATAGATTGAATAAATCCAGTAATCTAACTTTAGAAATCGTTGTGGACAACAATGACGTTGAACAAAAGTAATATTTCTGTTATGATCTTTAATAAACACGACGCTGTCCGTGTATAATTCACTTCTACGCCTTCACTGGACTCGGTTCGTCTTTCGGTAGTTCGGTAAAATCCGGTCCGTACCACGCCAATGGAAGCTCGTCTTAATCTTTGTATCGGTAATAGTACTACAAAATTATTATATTTAAGATCAGTCTCGTTTTTATCTCATAATTCACATTATGGTCAGTTTTAGTTCTCAATACTGAATCCAAGTTTACCATCGCGTCAATTGACATCCACCGAGGAGAGCTATAACGTTAACCAATAGTGTGAACTGAGAGTGTTTGGGGGGTGCCGGGGGGGGGGTGCTCCTCAGACATACACGTACACATGCACACATCCACACACACGTGTCGCTGTTGGTAGAGCACGGTCCAATCGAAACCCAGTGAGCCCAGTCTGTAGTGGATATATCATCCATCAACTCTCGGTTATATGTCTGATCATAAACCAGAGCCCAACATAAACTAACTGCCCACACAATCGCATACACGGACGCACACGTGGAAATATACATAGATTAATCCAGTTTTAACTAATCAGAGACGACATGTCGCGTCTCTTCTGCCTCAAATCATCAATAAACAATAGTTCTATGGAAATGTCAAGTGGCGGATGTTCTAACAAAGATATTACTAATGTAGCTATTTAGGGATTGTATACTCATTGTATCTAATTATATAGTCAATACAAGACATTAATAATTCATCTATCACGATCACTGAATTATCGGTAATTCAACAGAATATCGTATATGAATTATTTATTCGAATAGTCGGAAATTATTCGTCACAATGATAAACATACCGTATATGATGTATTTAGGGCCCGGATTTAAATACAGACGAGATCGAGGGTACAGTTTAGCGCAGTTTATTTAAGCGCAGCTGGTTAATGGTACGATTACTGCCATCAGAGGTACGTTGGCGCTAATTAATTTCCTTAAAAACTTTGAATAATCTCAACTGTAGCAGGAAAAGCCGTTTCCGGTTAAGGTTATTCGATACCTCAATTTTGGCCTAGAGCGGTAGCGTGTTTGACAACAGATCACTACCATTTAGCCTACCAAGTGCACAACAGTGGCCATAAAACACCAATCATCAATATCCCGATTAGTATCATTTCAGTTCCCAGTTATCTCATTTAACATACCTGTTGTCCGTGATACCAGCTCGTTTTGAGGAGCTTCGAGATAAAGCTAATAAACGCAGAACTAATTACCGTACATGATGAAACTGCGACAAAGGACGCACTGTTAAAGAAATTCGAGATTTTCAATTGTTTGATTAAATTTTCGGTGATGTAGTTAAGGCGTTAAATTACGAAGCGAGAAATCTTCCCAGACGGAAAACTGTTTAAAAGATATGATAAAACCCAATTGCAATTATCTAACGTTTATCATTCCTTTCCATTTTGGCGCCTCCGTGGTCTAACGGCAGCGTGTCGGATCACACATCTCACTACCATCCGTGTTCGAATCTCGGCGTGGGCATATCCGAAGGCTGTTTCACCTTTGACCTCGCTTCATTACCTCTGGAGGTCGCTCGGCCCATTTAGCCAACCATGTGTACAAGAAGTGGCCGTACAACATCAATCATTATCATCGTAAGTTATCGTCATTGCTTTTGCATTTAAAACCCTGTAAAAGCTCTCGATCTGCAGCCATCTGTTTTACATTGCAATAATTATTGTTACTGAACACTGTCCCATGGAATATGTTTAACTGTCGGAGGTAGATTAGGTTCTTACAATAAATAAACATTCATACCCGGATGGCGATATGTATGTTTGATAGATTTTTGCATTACGACCTCTTTATATTTCGCTCGTCTTCGTAGGATTTGAGTCCCTCGGAAAACGGGGACGTTTCTTTGGGGCACTGATTAACGCGCTACGCCGCATATTTCTGAGTTGTCAGTTCGAATCCGGGTGGTGCCTGTATTTGTGGAATTTCTATATTTTGGCAGACGTCGGCATGGTTTCGACGCTTTCTTATTCAAAAGTTCGTCGAGTTTAAAAAAATGGCTTTATATTCTGTGGCTAGGTAGAATAACCGGTTTCACGGATATGATTTTTGATAGATAATTATCACTAACTCAATTGCTCACGAATTGAAAAGCTTAACCGCTGAGGAGTGAAATCAATCCAGAAATTGAACTGAGTGTTTAATAATTCTTGAGCGATAGTGACTGTAAAAATACCGAGTGATATTGTTACCATCGTCAATAATAGATCAGTTGACCAAGATGGTTCTATGGGTATTAAAACTGACCACGGAATTTCTCGGTCCAAGCCTCTTAATTCGAGAATGACGTGCTCAATTCTGACCGTGAGTGAGGCCCGACTGTCGATGTATCTGACAACACGGTTTAAACTAACACCGACTGAACGTGTCCGTGACATCTCCGGATAGAACAGTCAGCGGAAGGATCTGTATCCATGTCTGTGGTCCGGCTGTTGCTATGTCTGGGCTGTGTCTTGTTCGCTGATCAAATATCACACTGGGAAGCTGAAAGGCGTGTGTGTGTGTGTGTGTGTGTGTGTACGTGTGTGCTTGTGTGTTTGTGTATGTATATAGGTATATGCATCTGGGTGTGTATATGCGTGTGCGTGCGTGCGTGCGTGCGCGTGTTACTTGCTCCTAACGCGATACCGCATCACCACCACCACTTCCAAACACATATCGTCGACTAAACGAAAACGGAAGTGGTCATCGTCTGTTTGTCGGATACAATTAGATATAGCTTGTGTCAGATAGAATGTGAATCTTTCCAATAAACTATAGAAAGGCCGTGGCTAGAATATACAAATGTCAATAGACGTGTACAAACTGATAGATAAATGCCAGAAAGAGGTACATAAACCATATAGGGAGTGTGTGGATCCGGACATAACAGTTGACTTTATTTAAGACATGATGGTAACGCGCTAGATCGGTGAACAACAATATTACAAAAGCGTCTGGAAAGAGGGCTGTCTCATTACGTTGATTCTAACGCCGTATCTTCTACGGGGAGTTGAGATGATGCCGGATTGTATACATCCATACCATTGGGCAAGAGAAAATGTGTGAAACATCTAAACGTTATCACGATTAGCAAATTGATCTGAATGTACTAATATGTAAGACATTTCACAACGACCTGATCGAATATAGTGCTGAAAAAGGTGAAATGTCTCCCGTTTCGTAAACACGGAGGACTAATACTTAATTCAACTTACACACACACAAGCACACACACACACACACACACACACACACACACACACACACACATATATATATATATATATATTTTCTTTGATGCATAAATACTAAAGAATTTATATATCGTATATTAAATACACTTACTACGCAAAAGGTACACTGACTGTGTACATAACTAGCACTCATTGTTTTAGTATATAAACACAACGTGCGAATATAGGGAATCGTACATATACATATATTATAATATTATGTATTTTTATACAACATGCGAAGATAGAGAATGGTGAAGATACATATATTGTGTTTTGGCATACATGTACAACAAGCTAACATACATATACTACAGCTAACTTGAAATATATTTACATATCACTGTATATTGGCCTTCCGATTGCACAGTGGTTATTAGACCGCGGCGCTGCAAACCTCTAGGCTGGCGTTCGAATCCAATTCGTAGCTGCGTTTGGGTAATATTTATCTACAGCGTCGCTCACTGGTCATATGTTCCAAATATGATCGAAGCTGAATCTAAATAAAACTCTAGCTCATTTACTTACTTACTCACTCATTTACCTCTTTTTATTTGTATTTATTTTGGGCTCTGTATTTCGTCGTATTTCGCTACTATTAACAAAAACAAAAATACAAATACATTTCTTCGTAAAGAAATAAAACGAGTCATTCGTAGCTTATTATCATGCTAATTTTAAACAGCGCCTTATACCTATACATATATCAAAATGACTGAATGTCTGAACGAACGGCATCACAACGAAACCTCAATAAGTGCCATCCACCCTCCCTCACAGTGGACTTGATGTAGCGCCATAGAAGTGCCGAGTCTCGTCGAGTTATCGTCCCAACTGAAAGATAGTAATTTAAAAGCAAATTCCCTTTATGAATCTTCCTAGACTCCCCTAGTAATGGAAGGCCCGCTCCGACGATGACTCCCGGGCCCTACGAAGGACAATGGTATAAGTAGGTTGTCCGTATGGCATGGATCGACGTGACGTAGTCTCGGCATGGCCCAGTCCGATATTTTCTTATCGGTATTTAACACCCACGTGAGGCCCGACGGGCTGTTGTGGGTCGGGTTGGTCGGTCGACTCTACGACATTAAGCCGACGTGTAATCGGTGTTACTGGGCGGCCTCTGTCCGATCCGTTTGATATCATTGTTCTCGGGTGGATACGATAAGATATTATGTCGTAGTCGTGTTCTTTGATTCCTCGATGTTCTCCGACCTTTATCAATCTCTGATAGATCCTTCCCTCGGGTAGCCATTTTATAGGATAAGCGTTTGTTCCCCGTATCCAAAGCCCAGTATATATATATATATATATATATATATATATATATATATATATATATATATATATATATAGACAGAGAGAGAGAGAGGAGGGAGATAGAAAGAGTGAGTGAGTGAGACAGTGAGTGAGAGAGTGTGTGAGTGAGTGAGTGAGTGAGTGTAAAGAGACGTTTATAAATATACATACCTAGATACATACATAAATATAAATATATGTACATGCACACTTACATACATACATATATAGGCCTACATACATATATACAAAACACAATTATATACATAAATATATATACACAGCAAAACTTATCTTAAAAGACAACCGTGGGGAAGCACCTCATGTGTTTAAGAGTAGCTGAAATTCCGAGGTAGGTTCTACAGCATATAATTTTAAAAATCTGTCAAAATTGGAGACAATATTGTACATGTGGGGGGGGCCTGGGGTAATTTAATTTGATACCCACATAACGTGTTATGTACTCAAATACTAAATGCGTTTATGGAGAGAAAAAACCTAAGTTTTTTTTGTTAAATTTGTTTCTGATCAGATGGTTGCTTTATATTCTGTTAATTACATATTCTTCTATATTCTGTTCAACGTCAAACACAGCTACATTTGGTCTCTAATCGAGCATCAAATCATTACGTTCATCGAATATTTCTCTGATTATGTACTTATACCTGCTGTTTTATTTAAAATAATTAAGTTGGCGATCAACACTCGTTCTGCTTTCGGTGATAAATGAAGATCAAATCATTGCCGTTGAATAAACACATTCCCAGAAAAGGTCGCGTACCACCTCAGTCACGTGATAAGAGAAACGAAGAACATCGTTATCTACAGGTGTACGATAGTGATCACAGGAATTTCATCTTCTTTCAATAAATGTCCCGAAATGGAAGGTTTGTTTACGTTATTGATGGTCATACACCATTAATACTCACCCCAAGTACGTAGAGAATGGCTTAAAAGCATCACACCATTACAACATTAATAGCCATGGTGTGTGTGCGTGCGTATGTGTGTGTGTGTATGTGCGTGTGATTGTTGATGCGCTATGGAATACTTTAAACAATGAACATATGGCATGAAGCGGACGTTTTATCTGCCGATGATTGTTGATCTTTGACATGTCGTTGATGAAAGTCCACAATAGTGTTGTACACATATTCGGAGATGTTAGGTTCAAGTCCATCTATGTTTTTATTTCTAGTAGACCTATATCCACTTAGATGTAAATTTGTTACTACCTGAACCAAACCCAGTCTGTGTCTAAAACACACAGTCAAATTTGTACTCATGAATAATTAATAATAATAATAATAATAATAATAATAATAATAATAATAATAATTACTAAACTTCTATAGCGCCGACATCCTCGAAAAGAAACGAGCTCAGTGGTGCACCTAGTACAGCGTACAATGCAAAGTTCATCAACAATTATAAGATGGAAAGGAAATTTAGGAGGGATAAGTGAGTCTGAAAAGGTGAGTTTTCAAAAGGTGACGGAAAGAAACTATACTATTTGATGACTTAACATGTTCAGAGAGTGAATTGCAAAGAGTAACTGAAAAGCAACTGAAAAAGCACGAGTCCCACCAAGAGTTTTAACAATGGGAACAGACAACAATTGAAAATCAGATGAACGGAGCTCTCTGGGCTTGGATGCTAAAGAAAGCACGAACAGTAGATATGATGGTTCTCCAGAAGATGGAGTTTGATAGGCAATAGTGCCGAGTTTGAAAATGATGCGAGATTGAACAGGGCGCCGGTGAAGAGATTTCATAAGTGGGGCAGAATGGGAAAACCGAGGAGACCGTGTGATAACCCTAGCTAAGTAGAATGGACGGAGAATATTATTGAATCATAAATATGAAATAAAATAAATCAACCTGATCGTAACAAAGTAGTTCATGTCTCATGTGTTATGAGCCACCAACCTCTGAACTGCTACAGTAACAAGAATTGAAATAGCAACAACGAAAACAACAACAACAACAACAATAATAATAATAATAATAATAATAAATCTTAGGGTAAGTGTTTAAAGCACGATTGCATCAATTCAACTGCTGGCGCGAATGAACCCATCCATATAAGACACGTTTATATTGTTAATGTTGCTGAAGAAAGATCACAGTTTATTCCCGGCCAGTACACACTCATTATACACTCAATGCGCACTCAATTTTCACTTACTACTCTCTTGGTATTAATGCAGTAAGCACTCGTTTTACTCTTAGACGGGCGAGAAATTCTTTTCATACCCACTTCACCCACCACCCCGACAATATAGCGCCACCTGGTGTAGAGCGATACACCGTAACTGGGCAGTGTTTGATTTCAATACGATGCGTTGTTATCGTGATCTTCTGATTGGACAGCACCGACTGATTGATACACGATAACGATATCTGTTGACAGTATCGCTGTACTCCGTTGATCCGGTGTCGAAATCTGAACCGTGCCCCTTGATCCAGAATGAGTCATGGAACCTCTATTGATTAGGAGAAGGCGATCTGTTTTGCTTATGATTAACCCGATTCCGAAGTGCTGAAGTAATGGCTTATTAATCATGGAATGTGTCCCGATCAGACTGAGGATTTTAGATGTGTAAATATTGATTTATGGCAAGGTGTATTTCCTTATTATATGATGAATGTAAAGTTTACTTTATTGTAGTACATTAATATGCAAATCTAGGCTGTTACTTAAATATTTTATAATAATAATAATAATAATAATAATAATAATAATAATAATAATAACAACAACAACAACTCACTGATTAATTAACTGACCCCGTAATCCCTTATTCACCTAGACTGACACTCACTGACTGAATAACTCACTGAAAACATTGACTGACTGTCTCACATAGTCAGTGCCTGACTCACCAGTTAAGTGAGGCTTTGTGAGATTCTCCCCGGATTATTAATCGTCCATAATTATTTAATTGGGCCTTAATAGCATTATAATTGGTGATCGGCGCAACGCTGAAGAATACTAAATGGCACAGCATGGTTTCCTATATTTACATTTCTCTCGTGGTATAATGTGAACCGTGTCTGTATTTAATGAAGAGGGTAGTCGTGAAGAGATTGAAACATTCCATTTTTTTCCGGGAATCTAGAGCCAAGATTTCTTTGAATTCCCCAAAGCCACTGACCATCAGATATCCGGCATAATCTTAGTTGCCTGACACGTGTCACACGGTCCCTGGCGTTGACGTGACAGCCTCGTCACTTCTGCGGAGAACGGACACCGAGTTGATGATGTTAGCGTGACGTGGGTAAACAAAGAAATGTCTGTAAACAGGAGAGACATGAGGAATCCGTCTCCCAGGATGTCCTGAAGTCGGTCGTCTCGACTGAGATGGCATGAAGTTTATGTCGCCGCAGCTGTGCCAAAGGTTGTCCTAGTCGCTGGCAATACTTGGTTGTCTCTATCAGAAAGGTGAAAGGAGACAACGTCGCATCCTTTGTCTACCTGTTTTGTTTTGATGTATGTTGATTTATTAGAATCGGAACAAATCACTGATGTCAGAAGGCCACCTGTCTCGCATGATGACACGATGTGAGGTAGTGATAAGTCCGAACTTTGTTTCCTGTTCCGTGTGTCCTGGCATCCGGAGAAACATCGGTTATGCAGCTGCAGATTGTTCTCAGTGGGTTATCGGCGATACCGAATAATATAATATAGATATATTTATAGATATAATTGATAAACAATTGAAGGAAACACCTTTAAAGATTCCAGTCTCCTTATTGTCTTTTCGTCAAGTATACACATTATTCAAGTAATAGGTGTATTGGTAACTGAGATATAATACACATTACCTGAACATTTCAAGTACTTTACATATTACCTGATTATACAAATTAACTGTAACACACACACACAGACACACACACAGACAGACAGACACACACACACACACACACAATATATATATATATATATATATATATATAAACCCATATCCAATCTTACATACTTTATATATATATATATATATATATATATATATTGTCTTCCTCTGTCCTCTTATCATTGGTCCATATACGGGAGCGAGACACAACTTCCAGATCATTCAAGCTTAATGTCAATTAATCGTTCCATGGCGTGTTATACTTCCTTTGTCTCAGTCATGTTTTTACAATGGCAAGCTCGTAGTCGAGCGTGAACACCAAGATGGGATCATCTAATAGTCTGCGTGAGTGTGTATGTATGTGTGTGTGTGGGGGGGGGGGGCGTCACGTCTGTGAGTATATGCGTTTGTATGTATGCAAGTGTACGTCTGTATCTGTACGTGTACTTATATATATATATATATATATATATATATATATGATGTGTGGTGTGTGTGTTTGTGCGTGCGAGTGTGGAGTTTTGTGTCAACTTATGCGTAACATATATACATCTATATGTTGCCGTCTAATAACTGGCAGCGTTACTAAACAATATATGTTTACTGAGCACCCTTAAATGGTTCTAACACACCCAGAGGACCTACATAATGTCGATGTTATGACTTAAGACAGATGCCACATCCCCAATCAACCTGTTATTATCTAGCACGTGATCTCAAGAGAGTGGTATGGTAAGGTGAAGGTCGTCCTAATGGACATTACGCGAGCCATTCCATAACCCCAGAATCTATATGGCACCGTCATAAAACGCCGCTATACATATACCGCGTACGGACAGGTGAACAATGATTCACTCTATCCTGTCTCCACTAAGACATTATGGTCATGTTAAAGTCTTAACACGATGCTTTATACACGAGCTGAAAGGTACACGGGTCGACCATGTCCACGAAGTATTCACTTGCTGGCGTCGATCGTTTCCAGGGCAATAAACCATATTTTATATACAACACGTAGACGTGTGTACTACGTTCAGTTGTACACAGTACAACCAGTTTCGTCGCTGAGCCCACTGAGCTTGGTTTTATGTGCAACCCTTAGATAGGTTAACCATGTCCAATTGTGCAAGGTATTAGCTGTGTCAGACAGGACGTAATGAGATCGTAAAACCATGTTATATGTATCAGACATACACAGGTGAACCATGACGCGGCCATAGTCCATCTTGTGTACACGTTCTTCAGCAATTTGTTGTTAGTTCTCTGTTGAGCGAGGTACTCGAAGTAATTATACGTCTACTTGTTCCAACAGAATAAGGGGCACCTCCGTGGTCTAACTGGTAGCGCGTTGGACCACAGATCACTACCATCTGAGTTCAAATATCGGCGTTGGCATATCTGAAGGGTGTTTCATCTTTGAATTCGCTGCATTACCTTTGGAGGTCCTTCGGCCTATTTATCCTACCATCTGCACAAAAGTAACCGTAAAACACCAATCATCATCATCATCATCATCATCATCCAACAGAACACGATGGGAGACCTCTGGAAGGATTTAAAAACAGTTCTCCTTCTGGTCCCTTATCAAGACGCTAAATTCATTCTTCATTTTATGGCAATTAGAGGTTAAACAGACAGTATGGATGGAAAACTTAAATAAATAGTGGTAAATTAACATAATCTAAGGTATTACACGTTTCGTTCCTGGTCTTCTTTAACACACAGCATATGGCACCTTCGTGGCATAACTGGTAGCGCGATTGGTCAATGGGTTCAAACGTTGGCTTGGTTATCATTGATAATTTCCTCAGATCAAGATATCGGATGTCATTGTTGCCTTTATCTGTAGGATGTTACATCCCGCACGATCCTCTCACTCCTCGGTGAAATGCCCGAAGTGGGACCAAGGCCGAACATAAACGGCTATGCATCTTACTCTATTTCACTATAGGTGGATCGTTAGGCGAATTAATGCCTGAATTATTTTAATATTATTAGGCGACTCGGCGTCTACATTCGTATACCACCTCAACTCCAACAGCGGCATAAACTGGGTAGTTTCTTGAGGGCAAAACGTGTTATTCGCATTTTGTCGTTCACTTCTTCTAGATACTAAATTATAGTTGAGTGGATCTAGATACACAGATATGGAACAAAGTTAGTAAAACTTCTAACATTTACAATAATAATAATAATAATAATAATAATAATAATAATAATAATGGCGGAAATGGCAATTAGTTTACGTGGCTTAGCTACCTCATATGAGGGAGACGCACATGTTCTGTAATTTACTGCTTCACCATGGATACTAATTCTAAATAAATTAATAAATTACTTTAGATGGCATAATCAGTGGAGAAAACCTTGACAGTTGCCTGGTTGGATGAAAAACTCCCACCACTATAGTGCCACGGCCGGGATTCGAACCTCCGACCTCCCGCACAGCATGATCACGGGACATAGAGGTCATAGAGGTGGATTCTAAACCCGGAAATACCTAGATAATTGTCTGAGAACTGCACTAACCAAACTCTCGTCAAATTATAACGCTCATCCATTAAACTGCCGGATGTGACTAACTCGTACAAAATAGAGTTGCTATGAAGAGTAATAAATTTGATTGTTGTCAACGAGTCATTATGAATTAATCACCTAATGACAAAATGCGAAACGGTCACCCGATGAACCAGCTACACGGAACAAATAAGCAACAAACACGCCATAGACAATGCTATGCGTAAATAACGAATGATATTACTGATTTGTTGAGCTATGTCACTCGTATCGCTTGTAACACACTTGTGACACACAGCCGATGGGTGACTCACTATATGAGTCAACCGCATGCTGCATGGTGGTTAATTAAGCCGACGTAGATAATTAAGGTAATTATCAGTATATAATAACTAGCAGTGTATTGGAATTCGAAGAACATGACGTCACTGGCCATGTGACGGATCTGACGTCATTACGTCGGTTGGACATTTGTGTTTCGCTTTCGTTGCTCTCTCACAGCCTTTGTCTCCTGCCGACGTCACGTGTTTCCGGTCTGGCTAAAACGTCGGACCTATAATGGAACCGAGCAATAGTTAGCCCATTATGGCGAGTCGCGCGCCACGCGGTAAGACTTCTAATGGTACGGCACACCAGAGCCGTTTACATCGAGCCATTAACATATTACTGCCTTCATACGATGATGGTGTATGTTGATAATGGCGAGTTGATCCATAATCTAACACCTTGATAGCTTATCCCCGTATATGTATACGAGACCAGCCATAACAACAACGATATATCATCAGTCTGTACAAAAACTGCAACAACAACAACAAAAACAACTGCAGTGACAGCAGTAATAGCAGTATTAAAAGTAGCCAGCAGCAGAAACCGAGATAACAGTATCATGTTGATGGTAGAAGAGTTTCTCTTTATAATACCAATAGCAACAACAGTAATATTACAACATCTGATGGCACTACAACAACAACAACAACGACAACAACAACAACAAAAATCGTCAAACAAATAATACCTGTTCTTCTTCTACTACTACTACTACTACTACTACTTCTATCGGGCGTTTCGTATATATATATATATATATATATATATATATATATATATATATATATATATATATATATATATAATATATATATATATATATATATATATGAACATGTTGATAGTAATGAAGCTAATATATATATTAAAATATATATATATATATATATATATATATATATATATATATATATATATATATATGAACATGTTATAAGTGCAATGAAGGATAACATTAGCACACAGCAGATCAGTACTCGTGGCATTTAAACCAGTGAAAACTGGTAAAAGACAATTGTTTTATTTGAACCCCAACCTGTGGGGAAATGGTATATACATAAGAGGAGAACACATGTTCATGTATATACTTACGTACATAGAATCAAATAAATCGAATAGCTACGTCAATTTGAATAGACCATACAACAGACATTATTGTACATATAAAATAATATTCAAGTGTGCTGTAAGCGCTGTAGATTAAGCCTGTTCATGACATTGCCTGACACATTATTAAAATGTTTTAATTAATAAAAGTTAAAATATGCTTATTTGACCACGGCTTAATAAAATGTTCGCCGTATATCAGCCGCTTGAGCCATTCCAGTCCGCTATCTTGTTGTCTGTCAAATCAACACGGTGTAGATTTAGAAAACACATTCAATTGGAGAAAACACATTCAAAGGTCAAATTTAATAACACGATCAATACTTTGACAGATAATATATACATCAATCACGTTTAGGTGTACAGGTTTTGAAAATATGTTATATAGCGAACTGGTAGACATGTTTGTATGGCTGTCAACTCTATTAATACGAAGGGCTTTCAATAATTGCGAATTATGCTATCTTCTCGGTATGCCACATACTCTCTTCATAATAGAACATTGCATATTTTCCAATTGTTTTATAGTGACGTTGCTTAAAGGAACAAATTCTAAACCGTGTTATAACGTGGGCAGTCATTTTATTTCAAAAAGATATGACTTCGTGTGTCTGATGCCAGACTCGGATAGCATATGCCAACATCGGACAGCACGTACCAGCATCGGGCAAAGCAAACGAGATGTTGCGTCATTTCAAAATTCGGGATTGGGCAAGGTTAATAAAAGCACCATTCCATGTAAAACTTACTCCCAGCATATCAAATATTACAACAACAAACATGTTACTGGTGACAAGCGTCATCATATGAAGCTACAGTTTCTTCTTCATCTAAGTAACCGCCGTTTCCACTATGACCACCCCGTTGGCCACATATCTCAACCAGCTGAGTTCAAATCTCGGCGTGATCATGTCTGAAGGGTATTTCATCTTTCACTTCGCCTCATTGCCTTTGCATGTCGGTCAGCCTATTTAGCCTACCTTGTGTACAAAAACGGCCATCAACAATCCACTGTTACAGCCATTGTGACGCGGCGGTTTAAACAACAAAAACATTTGGGTCTGAACTCTAGTTTAGTGAAGAACAACGCCTTGTTCAACATCTGATTCGATGACTTCTAATAGAATTTATATTCTGAAAATGACAGAAACCTGATTCGGTTCTTCTGTCGACGCCCGAGTATTGTCTGCCCTAGCAACTCCTAGTTTTTGATATTCTGGAGGTAGGGTGATCAGATAAGCGCTAGGGACGAAGTGATGCTTCTGTTCCATGAATGATTGTGAAGGTGATTCATTCCCCCTGAAAACGATATATTTACACATTTTGAACACAAGAGTGCTTAGTGAATACTGTTAATACCCATATGAGACTGTGTGTGATATATGGTCCACCACATTTTCGACAGAATGGCCATAAGATGTTCGAGTTCTTTAAAGAGTGGTCATCTTACCTGGATCGACTTACAAGCATAGCTGGCCATTATTACTGGGGACTAAAACATCCCAAACGTCGATTTGCAAAGTTTCTTCGTGATCTTGGTCTAGTATACCACATGGTGGAGCGATTCATGTCCATGGCCACACACTAGATGAGGTTATAACACGAGAAATCAGCAATTGTCGATACCTGTATGTTGGTAATCACTCAGGTGACCATCTTGCCTTGCACGTCATAGTGGTATGTGCTAAGCAACAACATACCAAAAAGGAGATCACTTTCTGTCGGCACCATGTTATTTCTTTTCCAGGTTTCATCAAGCGCCTCCAGTGTCGATGTTTGGATTGAAACATTTTTAGCACTGGAGAGAAAATTGTTAACGTTGATGCCAAATGCTCCCTACTATACAGATGTTATCTGGAAAACATAGCAAGAGCGTAGGAAAGCTGAAAAAAACAACTACGGTGAAGAATAAAGCTGACTATCCATCAGTAGTTATGCAAGGAAAATGGTTGTGAGGTTGGGAAGTTACTGACTAAATCAAAGAGGACCTATTACACAGACAAAAAAACAAAGTGCGGATGTAATCAGAAACGTCGGTTTATGATCACTAAATGTTTTATTACACACAAAGGAGAAATCATTCTGGCAAGTTCCCAATGTGGTGAGGAACTGGGCAAGCAAATGAATTGATTTCTTCATGAAGAAGACTGCTACAATTGGGACATCTTTCATGGTCATAAACCTCCCATGAGTGACACTGTTCTGAAGAGTGCTGATGTCAATTTTGAAGGTCAGCCTTTAACACATATTGCACTTGCTACTCAGGATGAAGTACTTGATATCATCTTGTCGTTTTGTCTAAGATCCTTGAAACGTGGTTGCTAAGTGTCTAGAACCTCATTTGAGTGCTCACAGCTCACACAATAATGTTCAACCTTCTTGCCATAAAGGATAGGCTACTGAGACCGCGTTCCTGAAGGTACATCACCATATTGCTGAGGCATTAGATAACAACTGTATGACACTGCTAGATTTACTTGACATCTCTGCTGTTTTGTTGTCATTGATCATTCAAAGGCGTATCGAATACTTTTGGAGTGACCAGAAGGGCCTCTCTTGAATCAAGCCCTACTTGAATGAGATATGTGTGTTGCTGTTGGATCAGTACTGGGACCAAGTAAGTAAGTACCGTTTGTACTCAAAACCAATTGTCGAAATATGTAGTCAACACAATTTGCTGTGTTATTGTTATACAGACGATAACCAAATTAATTTGGCTATTATGAAAAAAGAAACATGGTTATACGTCTCACAGCAGTTATAAGTTTGTTTGGCAACATCAGTGTATATTTGTTTATATTGAACCAGGAAATGATAGACCTCATTATATTCAGATTAAAACACCAGGTGGGGATAACGGAGAAAATCCAGCTTCGGGTTGCTTGAGGAAACTATCTGCGGAATACACTCAATGAGAAACTTAGGAGTGTACTTTGATACTTCCCGGACCATGGATAGGCAAGTAAAGGCAACATCAAAAGTCTGTTATTACCAAATTCGTAATATTTGTCATATCAGACGATCTATCACAAGGGATGCTTACAAAATAGTGGCACATGACCTGATAACATTAGAGCTGGATAACAGCAATACCTTCTCCTGTGTGGCTTGCCAAACACACTGGTGATATGTTTACAAATAATACAAACTTCAACTGACCGACAAGTCACCCGTATTCTTAAATGTTGCTGTTGTTGTTTTTGTACGGCCACGTGGGTGCACAAGGTAGGCTAAATGGGCCGAGCGCCCTCCAAAAGTAGAAGCGAAATGAAAGATGAAACACCCTTCCGACATAGCCCAGTCGGAGTTTGAACCCAGGTGCTATAGATTTGTGACAAACAGGGCTATCAGTTAGGCCACAGAGACACCCCGTACTCTTAAATGAGACCATATAGCTCCCTAGAATGGCTTCCAATTATGTACAAATCATAGTATAAGGTGCTCATGTCTGCTTACAAGGCACTTCATCAGACTACCGTTCAGTACTTGGAAGAACTTGTTGCTGTGTTTCAGCCAACAAGGTCTATCTGAGGTATGGGTCTTAATTACTCTGAAGTTTACCAAAAACACATGACGTGGCATACAGCAATATATATTTAGGATTAATAAATACATTTACGCATAGATATAAATTTACAACATCTATAGTATATATCTTGTTATTCGTATAGCAGTAATCTTCTTACCTAATATATGGGCATTTTTTACTTTTGTTTATTATTCGTATTGAAGTTTTAAATGGTAAAGTCACTTATAGGCCACATTACATATAAAAAGCTAAAACTCCTTCCCTGTTGTTAGAAATGTCGTCAATATAATCATTTCAGCGTGTTTATTCATGTTTATTGATTATAACTAAATACTATTGTAAATGTATTGTGAAATTTGATTTAGTTTTTCCCGCTGTTTGAGGCTAACATTGTCACATGGACTATAGAAAGTATATCCACCTGTTGGTTAGTAAATGAAAGAAATTAGTTACTATTTCGTTAACAATATTTCTAAATAATTTTATAATCTTGCCTGACACCACTTCCGTTATATTAGCATTAGTTGTCATCAAAACCTTTACATATTGATAATAATAATAAAAATTCGGTTAGCAGCTAAGTGTAAAGACATGAATAAGATTTAAAATGGTAAAAGCAGTTTGCAAAGATGGTGTCTTAATACAGGTTAAACCTCCATATTTATTGTTTACTGTTTTATTAGCCTGTATTCCTGTGGATAAAACATTATACGACAGCCCAGTTTATTCGATAACGTTGTTTTTACATTGTTTCCATGTTTTACTATACCCTAATATTAGGAAACATCAATATATTGACATCCGATAGTACAAGATTCCACACTAGTGAGCATAGCGTGGCTAACTATGTACTTAAATATTCCCTATCAGGGCAATACCTGATCTTGACTTACAGAAGGACTAGATCTTCTTATTCAACTGATTTTAGAAACAACATGGAACACTTGTTGACGGCCAGTAGAGACAATAAATATATCTTACAAATAGACCATAGTATCATAGTAACCCTTAGTACCTATAGCCTTTTGCAGATAGGAAGAAAGCATTCGAATGTTATTTGCAGAAATAATCCGACAATATGTTGTGTGTTCGTGTTAGTTTCCGATGCCAGTATGTCACCTGCATACACCTAATGGCGAAGCATTAATTTCTGGCGTGAAGTATGTTATGGTCCATTGAAACAATGGGACTTCGAACATGGATCAGAAGGGTTAGCTATCGAAATAGTTAGTAGTCGGAAAACAAAGTTGTCATAAGACTGGATTGTCGGAAATATTGGAAGTCAGAATGCTTTGTTGTCGAAACCGTGAGCGGTTAAAACACAATGCAAACCATGTACGCATATTATTTATGTCACTGTTTGACACAGTTGGCTAAATACGTCAAGCGTCTTAGTTAGCTAAAGAGGCGAAGTGAAAGATGAATCACCCGTAATATATAAACAGGTCCGGATTTGAACCCGTATGTTATGGGACTGTGTCCAACGGCGCTACCACAGAGACGTCCTTATCTGTATATATTTGAATATGTTTAGATATAAATGTATATACGCCTCTCGGCATCGCTGATCACTGGCCGTGACTCCAGACAAAAAGCTTCCAGACGCTTGATAAATCCCGTTATTTGTCCTGATGGAGTGTTGTCCTGACATGGGCGACACGAACTGAGGGAATCAGTCGTCGGCCTTTATATATCAGTTATTGGCACCAGAAATATATCTTCTTCTGACAGCTTTGATGTCATAATCCCGATAGTCTTTGATCACGTGACGTATAGGGATGATTTGATGACGTAACAACGGAAGCAATCACTTTAGCTTAGCTAACGTTATCAGAGCGAGACACGACGAGACGTTATCAAAAACCTATACTGTGATTTAGCGAAACGAAATAAATCACTTTAATCACAGTGTTGATATGTATGGTAATGTTAATGTGTATGATGTCTATGGTAATGTTCTGGTTTATAGCTTTTATGGTAATGTTGAAATATATATATATTGTGTGTGTGTGCGTGCGTGCGTGCGTGCGTGTGTGTGCGTGCTGTGTGTGTGTGTGTGTGTGTGTGTGTGTGTGTGTGTGTGTGTGTGTGTGTGTGTGTGTGTGTGTCTCCATATAGTGTGTATGGCAATGTTCATATACAGTATGTTAATATTGATGTATATAATGCGTATGCTAATATTGATATGCATGTATCTGGTGTGCATGTTAATGTTAATGTATATGGCATCAATGGTAATGCTGGTGCCTATGATGTGTATAGTAATACTATATATATATGGTTTATGTGCTCAGTTTAATGTCCAGTGTTATGTTGATATATGTGGTTTCTATGTCTATGCTGATGTATACTGTGATATTAATATTTATGTTTAAGTTGGTATTAATAATGGGTATCAATTAAAACTTTATGTGACAATTGTGATCTTCTTCTTGTTGTTCTGTTCCACGACAGTTTCCTGTGACATGTTTCTAAAATCGAATTCTAACACAGATGTTCAAGTCAGCTGTTTGTTGGAATACATTATAGTTTCTAATAATCAATTACACATATATTATTAGCATCATTATCATTGTCATAATCATTATCACTCGTCATCATCACCCCCCCCCCATCATTACCATTGAGTTTGATCCCACGATACTTGAACTGACGTTTATTGACGCGAAAATATTTGCATGAACTCTTTACTCTAATTAAAGAATCCGAACCCGACAACCGCGATAAGGTGTCTATCAACTCTACGAAATAAACTAACTTACCTCTTAACATAATGTGACTAGTGATGGTCTGTATCGGATGGATTTTTTTGTTTGTTTGAAAGACAACTGACCCGTAAACCTTCGGTGGTCGAACATTAAATACATTCTCTGCCCGTACACTTTATCCGTGAATCGATCTCGTACGTGGGATCTAAACATCGATCTCTGAGATCTTATCACTTATAAAATCCTTCACCAAAGTGTTTATCTCTTCTTGCCGATGGTACCAACAAGAACCTTGGCCAATCCTAGCCAGGGACTAAACCACGCATAGACGGACGCACTGCCTCCCTAAATCCCATCGGCCATACTCCATCCCTGGTGTAACCTGTGTCGAGCATAAACAAGGCATTCACTCACTCTCTAACTGTCTCTCTAAGACCCATAAACAGCGTTCATCCGATATAGTACATATGTGTGAGTGAGTGGGTGATATATATATATATATATATATATATATATATATATGTGCGTGTGTGCGTGCGTGTGCGTGTGTGTGCGTGTGTGTGTACGTGCATATGTGCGTGCGTGTATATATATATATATATATATATATATATATATATCCCTAACTAATGGTTAGCATAAAAGAATGAAGCCTTTTTGTAGAGGATGAAATATTCCATAATGACACACAACAATTCCTTTCAATAACATTAAAACATGTTCTTGGCAGATATGGACTTATAAAATCGGTTAGGACATAACATATTACTAATCGCCAATGTTATTATTAACTTGTTTTCTTGGCAATTTTACTCGTCGTGTATGATTTAAGGCCATCTTCTGGAGCTGTCCACCTTCAGCCTGTAGTTCGTAAGCGAACAATCTGGATGTGGCATCCTTGTAAAGCGATCTACACGCTTCACCGAGCATCGTAGTCGCTGACGTGGCAAGTCGGCCTCTCTATTTACGATAACTATCGGCAGTAAAACAGCGATGGATACGCCGCCATATTGGTATTACAGCAATAAACTGAATGGATAACATCGACTCGTCTATTTCCCACAACGTGTCGTGTTTTTGTAAATTTTGTCGTCGTTGTCGTCAAGTTATTGCCCGTTATCGTCTCATAGACAATACGAAGTCAGATGGTCATATATCTATCTGCCATGAGACGACTATTTTGTCTGAGAAATTCATTTCATGAGACGTGCAGATAATTTGACGGAAAATATTGTCATCGCGTCTCGTAACTGATGTAATTTCACGCTGTTGGTGAAGTAATGATGGGAATTTGAGGCCACAGAAGTACTTTCCGGGTAATGACATCCAACGATCTGAATCACTGAACATGAGGGCGCCTCCGTGGTCAAGCGGTAGTATGTTGGCCACAGATCACTACAACCCGTGTTCGAATCTCGCGTGGGCATATCTGAAGGTTGTTTCGTCGTTGGCTTCGCTTCATTACCTTTGGAGGTCGCTCGGCCCATTTAGCCTACCATGTGCCCAAAAGTGGCCGTAAAACATCAATCATCATCATCATCACTGAACATCATCATCACTGAAAATCTCGCGATTTTCATAAACCATTTCAAAGAAAATGATCACGGGAAAACATACAAATAAAGTGTAACTGCTGCATTAATTACTGAATTAATTTAGTTTAGCAGAACGTGATAGTCGACTATATTATAGCTGATGAATGCACCGTGTGACGTCGCCGTGTCGCAGTTGCTATGTCAACATAATGCACTTTGTGTCCTTTTAACACGTGGTCTATGTTTACTGCGCATATGAGGTTTTGGTCTCCTGACTTCGTTGCCGCTTAGCCCTTAACACCACCAGCTTACTATATAGCTCTGTGTCCCTTAAATAGGTTCGGTGCGAAGTTAATGAGATATTTGATTAATTCATTGCTCCGACATTTGAGCGACGGGATAGCAATACTAATAGATACTACGCCTTGTCCACTCTAAGTAATGGCCGTAGCTGTGTTGACATTAGGTATTGGTCGAGCCCGTCGGCGATGACGTCATTATGGGATTCCCCTTTGTGGGGAAAACGTAAACGCTTTAGATGGCCTCGGATTACGCATGTTTCGTAGATTGGCGACGATACATCTTACACGTAATGGCGGCTATATATTCTCAAAAATAACAGACAATGTTGTATAATATGTTGCAGTCTGAGTATAGGCGTCGCAGAGAATGTTCACCGGGAATAGGCCAGGCGAAATATGGCTTTGTCAACGATGAGTCGTGCACCCGGACCTTAATACGTTGTACTTGAATTTTGTGGAATTGTTTAGACTCGGCGCTGGTGACGTGTGGATGATGCGGATGAGGGGTGTCCGCCGTAAAGGAACAAATACCACAAACTCCTATATGAACCGGAACGCCATATTAATAGCAACAGTGGGAAACCACCATGTGATACTAATCAATACTATAGTGTTACTACCTGTTTCGATAACTTATTGATAACCTTTCAAAAATGTTGCTATTTTACGGCCACCTTTGTGCAGGCGTATAAACCAAATGGGTCGAGTAACCTGCGATGGTAATTAGGCGAAGCGAAAGACGAAACATCCTTCTGACGTTGGCCAACCACCTTTCGAATCCAGATGCTATAGGCTAATGGCCTTCCGCGTTACCAGTTAAGCCACGAAGGCGCACCTTTTAACTTAAACTCGAACAATATAGTTAGGACCCTCTACAACTGGAGTATTAGAGTTCGCTCAAAGTCAGGGCCATCCATATTAATCCATTGCCTGGCCCGTAAGCTTTTAGATAATTCGGGCCCCCTCTGGTACTTCAATCAGAATATATACATGGATAAATACATATGTACATGTATCACTACGACGTACCCTGGAAAGTGCCTTTAACCATTGGAGCCCTAGGGCGCTGGTAGCTGCCTCAGCAAAAACAAATTGATGGGATCCCAGTCCCCACGGGGCCCTGGGCTACAACCTCGTCAGCCTTATGTTACTATTATTACTACTACTACTGCTGCTGCTACTACTACTACTACTACTACTACTTCTAATAACAATGATAATAATAATAATAATAATAATAATAATAATAATAATAATAATAATAATAATAATAATAATATAACGCCATTTTTAGTTTTGTAATTTAGTAGTGATTCAATAAGATTACAAATAGTTCCCTTTGCCGTCAACAAAGATTTAACAAGTGACTGAGTGAACCAATGAGTGACCGAACAAGTGACCGAGTCGTTCAGTCACTGAATCATATCGTACACACACCCATGAATAAAGAATAGAATTAAAGCTCAGTCATTAGTTACTCTATTCTTAAATCATATATTATCTAGTTTTATTATCTAGTTTTACTCTATTAGCCATTAGCATTGGACAGGTGTTCTTGTTCGCGATTTTTGCCATTGTATATGCGGTGCGTGTGTGTGTGAAATTATTCCTTGTCATAAGACGTTAATACAAAACTGCCTTAATTACCGTAATTAATGTGACCGAATATTTTTTTAACGTGACACTAATGGCGATAAAGGGGGAACATTTGGCAAATATACAAATGTTTGGAAAATATTAAATATTTTAGTTTATGGAATATTCCAAATGGTTAGAATGTTTTTCGATGATGAGCAATTTTTATTATATCTAGTGCGTGCTCTCTCTCTCTCTCTCTCTCACTCTCTCTCTCTCACTCATGTTTGTTGTATGCAGTCAAATATGTCACTATGGAACTATATGCTGGGAGGGCTTAAAAAGCTTATTGGTGGGTATCCAGGCACGCCACAGCGCCACCTACACCAGACCACTTACCCAGATATCCGTGATCTCAACGACAGAGCCAGACAACGCAGCCTGGTTGACCTTGAGTTGTCATTGATGGAGCAGTCCTTATTCTTGCCCCTTTGTATCGATCTCGGCATTTTTCAATAAGTGATTGCATCTTTTCTTCCGAATCAATCAGGGATCCACATTCTGTATTAGGATAAAGGACAAGCCTCAAAATTTCTCAAATGTTTGTATGTCCATGGCAATCGAAAGTAAAAGGTTGTAGTTTCTTAAATTGTCAAAGATTTCTCTTAATGAGGTAAGTGACAAATTGTGATGACATGTTAGAGGAATGTCTATAGAAAATAACACCAGTCACATATATGACAATCAGTATATATGTTAGAGTTAATCTGTATAGTAAATTCAACAAATACGTCTATTGCTAACTAAGATTTAATACACATTACCGGAAAAGTTCAGGTAATATACATGCTACCTTATTATACAGATTAACTGTAACATGTATATGTTATGGGATGATGTTATCGCTGGTTATTATTTGGTTTGGTCTATGTTTATAACAAAGAGAAGAGACACTTTTGAGATTAGTTGAGGAAGATCAGCTGTGATTCTACTTAATTTTTTCTACATTGGGCTCGTCATAAAGTAATATACGATGGCGTTTAAGCCACTACCCCTACACGAAGCGAAGTCAAAGATGAAATACCCTTCAGATATGCCCACGCTCAGATTCGAACAACTCAGGTGGCATACATCACTACCACTTGAGTTCGAATCTCGGCGCGGGGTGTTTCATATTTGACTTCGCTTCATTACCTTTGGAGGTAGCTCGGCCCATTTAGCCTACCAAGTGCACAAATGTGGCCGTAAAACACATATACATATACAAACAAAAAACATAAATGGATGAGTTCAGACATATGAACGTCCCCTTCCACTATTTGATGTACTGCAGCCAACATAGACCAGCACCAAAACGATCATTAGGTGTTACTTGGAAGAGAGATGGATCATCGCCACCAAGATGTTATCACAAGATACGTGGAGGGAATGCTAGACAATCTTCTTAGTCTTTGATGTTCGCTAGCAACGACAAGAACAGCCTCCCTTTGGTTTGTTCTTACTGAGCCGACATTAATGGAGACCATTTATTGGTGTAATGCTTAGAGTTCAGATTTGGTCATTATTTAATGTTACTAGTTCTGTGGGGGGGGGGGGGGTGAGAGTCAGAGATATGGAAGTGAGTGAGTAATTGAGTGAGTTTTTTTGTTCCATCTCGATGCTAGTAACACATTGGATATATATATATATGGCTAAGAGCCGAATCCAGTATAAACATCCCACAAACTCATGTATGGATTGGATTCGAACTCACAACCTCCTAAGTTTGAAACGGAATGCCTCTAACCACACGTTATCGGAATGCCCTGATGTGTGTCGAGTAGAGAGTAAGGGTAAGAGTAAAAATAAATAACAACTCTATTCATAATATCGATGAAGGATGTGACAATAACGTTAGTATTAATAATCTTCAATGGATAAGTCTCTGATTGGGTTCAGGATATAGACAAATCGATCGTATTTTCCTACAGAATATTATATTATATTATTAAATGATCCCTTTTTGTCGATGAGTCATTAAACCTTCGCTGAATAACTCACTATTCCCTAACTGAGCCATTCACTCACTCTCTCACTCACTCACTTTCTTACTAATTCACCCATCCGCTCACCTCAGGCAAAATTAAATAGCTATGATAAATTAATGTTTTCGCTTGATTTGAACTAAGACTGGATTTGAAACGTGCAAGATGAACAGATGAACATATTCATTTACGCATTTGAAACTCTACCACTCAGCACGCACTAACCACATCCAGATTTGTGTAGGCATTTATTGAGAAATTTGCGATCTTTTTATAATTCAACCCCTCTAAAATCATATGAGATTTAATTGGAGCGGAATGAAGTGACCGTATTATAGTTCTTTTCAACCGGTTCGATTGATATACATTATGTAGCTATATATATATATCGATTATTAGCCATAACATTAATTACGATATTTATATCATTTGGAAGTTGTTCACGTAAAATCATGAAGTCTATTTCAAGCATTTTTAAATGCGAGAAAATGTGACGGATCTGTTTAACAAATGTAACGCAAATAAATAAAATAAAGCAACAACAATGAAATAATAATAAAAACAATTTGCACATGGTCTTATTTGTTTTTTAAAAAAAACACTTGGCAATGCGCTCGGATATTAGGCCAGTTTTCCTTCTTTAAGACGTGTTTCATAGAAATGCTCCCCGCACAAGAAAAACACATTTCATTCTAGTGCTTTGGCAGTTCCGCTGAAACTGAAGTCATTGTCTCTCGTGCGGCGTAGTGACGGAATTCGACCGAGGTTAGAATATGTGACGGCGTTTTTAATATATTTTAGACCAGCTCTCTACGCACTTGGCCATCGCGTTGTTTCAATCGGTCTAACAAGATCAGAGACAACAGATTCCGTATCCATGTCATTCTGTCCCGACGAGGCGGCGTGATTAACCCGCGGCGTTGTGAATTATTTAAGACTATATATCTCGTGGCGGCTTAAAGTAGACGCCATGTTTGGCGGTAAATAGGCCGTTAGCCGAAGCGAAGATGGCGTCGACTGGCGCGAGACAATGGCGGGATTCTTCCGCCGTAACAGTGGTAAGAGCGGTTGTCGTAACCGGCAAGCAGATGTCTCGAAAAGGGGGGCCTTTAATCCGCCGAGACTGGCAAGTAAAGTAGGACAACACGATGATATATTGGTACACCTACAGATGGACTGCAGCTAGAGACACCATCCCCGCGTGGAGATCGTCCCCATTACGATAAATGACGATGTGTTCGGTTTTTAGGGGTGGGGTGGATAAGAAACAACACCACTTAATTGTTTTCGAAGCTCGTCTCAAGGTCGACACTTTTGCAGATGAGTCGCCCAGGGACTGGTATAAAGTCGATGACGCAGTAGTTTAGGAGCGAAGACGTTTGTCCGTTAGATCTGTTTTTAAATAAATCTATTTGAGTATGTTTTTCCAGGCCGATCGATCGATTGATCGATCGATCTATCTATCAATCAATCACTAATCTGTTAATCATTCAATAAGTCAATTTTTGGCTGGCTGGTTGGGTGGTTAGTTAATTGGATGGCGGCTTGCTGGTTGGCTGGCTTGCTGACAGGCTGGCTAGCTTGGTGAATGGCTGGTTGATTGGCTGGCTGGCTGGCTGGCTGGCTGGCTGGCTGGCTGGCTGGCTGGCTGGTGATGGCTGGCTGGATGTATGTATGTATGTATGTATGTATGTATGTGTGTATGGCTGGCTGGCTGGCTGGCTGGCTGGCTGGCTGAACGACCGGACGGATTGACGGACGGACGGATGATCCTGTACAGCCCTATCTCACTATTAGTCAGAGTTTTAAGCAATAAACGCAATTAACCCAACTGTCTGTTATTACTTTAGAATAGCCGTTTAGAGCTATGTTTTCGACCCTTTTAGATTCCCGTATTTCCCTCATGGATCTCGACAGGTAAAATTAATTGTGTCAGCAGGCTGCATAAGATCAGCAAGTCTCTTCACTGTAACGTTCTTAGTCTTCCTGCAGCTCCCACTCGACAACTCGGTTAGTAGGCGTGATAAAAATTAGCTAGATCGTATTATGAGTAATAAGGCTATATCGGTAAAACTTTACTCATACCAATGGGGAATATTGTCAAAATGGAAGACAAGTGAGTGTTAGCACAGAACGGTCTGATCATTGTTGATGAACTTTGCATCGTACCCGGATTATGATTTTGCCCAACCCCTCCACTAGGTGCGCCACTGAGCTCGATTCTTTTCGAGGATATTGGCGTTATAGAAGTTTTGTAATTATTTATAGGTATTTTAGTTGACGACACGCACCACTTAGTATATGATGTTTTACCTTAATATCCCATTTGCGCAGGTTTAATATGAATCATGTAAAGATTTAAAAAAATAATCAGAGCATTGGCACAGTGCTGCAATCATCCTGCTCTTAATATTATCAATAGATGCAGCATTATCCTTCATTTTAACGCCATTCACAGCCGTAACCTCGTTATCCTGGTGTCTCCTGGATCCTGTCCTAGGCCAGACTATAACTGACTGACGATAAACATGGATGCTGGACTAAGCTGAGTCATAAATACAGCCGCTATCGCTACAGTTCACCACGTCTACTGTCATATTCATCACCATAATGATAGCCGAAATCATCTCTAGTATCATAAAGACAACGATAATCGTAACATCTGCGGCGCACGTTGTCATCTTCCCTCGTTGTCTCGATCGGAACAAAATCGAGGCATTTCTATTTCATTTTAAGATTCCAATCAAACAATAGTGTTCATTGTTTTATCAAGAACTCTATAACATTGCTGTCTCTTGGACTAGACAGTTGTATGTGGAAAGTATGTCCTGCGATAACGGGGCAGGGAGGCTCTCAACGGGTTATTTGAAAATCTGGATTCCAATCGTCTTTGTTCCTGGACCCATACACCACGTGTATTAGACTACTCTATCAAATAATAATAATAATAATAATAATAATAATCGTGTATATATACTGGTGTCGTGGCAAATACCAGTCAATGGAATAGCTACTGATACGGTATTATCGTGGGACCAATTATGTACGAATTAATAATAGTACGTAGTAGTAGTAGTAAAATAATAATAATAATAATAATAATAATAATAATAATAATAATGTCAATTTAATAAAGCGCTACGATCTGCAGGTATTTTGTAGTAATATCCAAATAAGAAGTATCTAAAATACAATACGAACTGTTCACATATTTACCGGTGAAAACAGCATACGGCAGGTAAGGTTTTGGAACCGATTTAAGCCTTTCAGCGTTTCAAGTATTTAAACAATGCGGTGAGGGAGCAGTCATTTTTTAGTGAGTCATTTCTAGCTTTCTAGCTTTATGGTGTTTGGTCTGGCTAATAACATTGGTGATTCTGTCATAGTGTTCACTCCATGAAAGGATTTTGATAGCATCACGTAGTGGAGCAAAGTCTGAGCTAAGCCCGACCCAGTTATACCCACGTCACCAACGACTCGGAACAGAAACAAACGTACCCGGCGGTAATGCTAAACCCCACTCAATCACATCTTGGGACTATCACCTGACGGATAGTGGCCTGTTCGTAGATTGGAGACTCCTGTGTCCCAACACTCTACGGGACGAATCAAATTTCCTGCCACCGACGCCAGTGAAAACGAAATGGAAACTTAAACGTGATGGATAACAAAGAAAGAAGCGGATCGAGTGACGAATACGAACAAATGTGGACGAGCCGCGAAATGGTCGAAAAGGGAATGTAGCATTTACAACAAATGGGGTTTGGGGACGAAGTGAGTCTATTCCGATCTGGATCGCTTATATTTGTCGGCAATTTATTCTTGGTATTGTTCGTATTTCGAGTTTATTTTACCTATCAATTTGTCGAAATATTGTTTAAACGGAAGTACGATTTGGTTATCCGGTATTCGCAAATTATGTATATTCTGTTAATTAAAAAGGGGTAAATTGGTTTAATTCCGCAGAGACTTTATTTCATTGACGTCAACTCTGGTAAACTAACTGTTGTTGTCCACGTTTATGGCGCAGCGCCGTGTTTATTGCCCAATGTCATAAGCCGGAGATATAATTTATCGGGTTACTCTGGATCTTGCTACAAGATTCAGCACTCAGAAGGATGACCACCAGACAGCCCTAACTGATAAAGGATGTTCTTTAACAATGGCCAGGTGATTATTGTCATCTGAGCGGAAAGGAGCTATCAGCAATAATTAGAGGGGGGCTAAATGCAATGTTGAAATGCTGGAGGGCGGGCGGGAAGTCGAGTGTTCTGGCGCACGCACGTACACGCACACACACACACACACACACAGAGAGAGAGGATATATATATATATATATATATATATATATATATATATATATATATATATATATTTTGTACAAATATGGAAGGCCGGAGAATTGTCATCCTATAGTTATTTACAACTACATTAGGTTTGGTTGTTGAATGTTCTGTTACACAACCACGTTGTGGAACAATCATATATTAAACATTTTAGTAATAAAGAAAGCCTGCTTGTCTGGATTAAGGCTCTTGGTGAATTGTTCAGAACTTATATACACATTCCCGTGCCTTTTCACGCCGCGTCACAATAATTCGATGCCCATTAATCGCACATGATAATCAAGGAATGCGTAAAAAAAGTACCGAAATACTATTTATATCTATTAAGTTGAAATTTGCCTGTACAATCGGGAAAAACTGTATACGCGTTATCTATGGTAGTGCGGGGCACCTCCGTGGTGTAATTGGTAGCGCGTTGGCTCACAGATCACTATCACTTGAGTTCGAATCTCGGCGTGGACATATCTGAAGGGTGTTTCATCTTTGACTTTGCTTCATTACCTTTGGAGGTCGCTCGGCCCATTACGCCTACCATGTGCACAAAGGTGGCCGTAAAACACCAATAATCTATAACAGTGCCTTTTGACACACTGCTAAACACCCAATCATACACACGCATACATACACACATACATACATACTTATGTACATAAACATTATTCAATTTTAATTAGAAATACTATACTTTGAACAGGTACAGGTACAACAAGTTACAACAGTTCCACAGGTCAACTACCATCATGTCTTTAGTATCGCACGATGTATCCATTCGGCCGCATTAACCAGACTAATGTCAAAGATAACTCTCCCGAAGGTCACAACGCTCATTCTGACCTTGTACCTAACTGTCTTAAATGCAGCGGAATCCTTTGGCGTCTTGCAATAAGGGCATCAGTTCGGGGACCGGTCAGCCTTGGTGTTGCCTTCTTTGAGCTGGTCTTTCTGTTTCATGGCAGTTAAGGAACGATAACATGGCTTACTGATACCTTACTCGGCTGATGTGTTTATAAATGGTCCAACGTTTCATTAGTCGGTGTCATGCTTTCAAGCGAAATTGGCTTAATTCGACTTGGTTCAACGAGGGGGGGGGGCGTGTGGTCAGCGACGAGACATGTATGGCGTTTAACTCGCATGCATCGGCAGACATACATTCAGGCGTGTGCACGTACAGTCTTGGTAGGACACACACACACACACATACACACACACACACACACACACAGAGAGAGAGAGAGAGAGAGAGAGAGAGAGAGAAGAGAGAGAAGAGAGAGGGGGAGGGAGAGAGCAACTATATGCTAACGATAGCCAACAAAGACCAGAACAAAACACAAAGGAACAAATATACTTGCACACGCGAATACTCGTATAAAGACATACACACACACACACAGATAGAGAGAGAGGGGGGAGAGAAAAAGAGAGGGGGGAGAGAGGGAGAGGGAAAGAGAGGGAGAGGGAGAGAGAAATAGAGAGATGGAGATAGATAGAGATAGATAGAGAGAGAGAGTCGAAGTGCTGTTATATGACATACATTTAAATATATTTATTATCCTTAGTGCCTTTGATTTCAAATCCACGGAAGTTCAGTTCATACTTTGTTTATACTTAATCCTATTAATTGGATGACCGTTATTTCACTAAGCCGTAGAGATTAATAGCCGGACAAAACATCCATATTGATTGATCACTTCCTAGTTGAACATCATTTGTTTTATGCATTTTCATAATGTATCTAACCAAGATTATTCCATTAACGGTTCCCACCGAAGAACGCAACAGGTGGTTGAGCTGTAAAGAACATAGTATATGTGACATATCGTGCTATTCGATAACAAGTGACGTTTGCTAATTAGAACATCGCACATTTCGAATAGTATTTAAATTTTATATGGTAGTTTTGTTTTTGGTAAGATCTATCGAAATCGAGCTGGATCGATATTGAAAAATTATGTTTCATAAAGGATGTCATGTGAGGTTGTATGTGTGTGTGTGTCGGGGTGTTAATTCCGTGTAATCGTTTTAATGTGTGACTTACATCTGTAAGTGGTTCTAAATGGTCATATAATCAGAAGGGGGCGGATCATTTGCTCTCACCTAGGTTCCTAAGGTGTTCAAGTATGGGCTATGCTATACCTATTGATCTTTGACCTCTTATATAAAATATTATATACAGAAAGAAAACTAAGTAGAGAATTGCAGTAAAATATTCTTTAAACCTTTCAGTGTATTTTTCTTTTTAAAATCATTTGATGGTTTGTTCCCACTAAAATGGGTCATAAAATTGAAGCTTCGCTTGCCATGTGCTGTTATTTCGTACTTGACAATGACGATGATTTATGTTTTACGGCCACTTTTGAGCACATGGTAGGCCGAATAAGGTAATGAAGCGAAGTCAAAGATGAAACAACCTTCAGATATGCCCAGTTCGTACTTGACGATACATGTATTATTTTTATATCTAAGACTATAACTCGCGTTGCTTGATTTGATACAATTATCCAAGTAGCTTCGACACGAATGATTAAATATTGTATGTGCCATTTCAATAAACGTATAATTTCTTACGATGAACGGTGATCGGTAAAGGTGCTTATCCAACAATTTACCATAAGAACTTTTAAAATCTAAAGCGATGAATCTCAGAACCTTTTATGAGGTTTTTCAAGCTTGTATGTATTAATATTGCCACACGGTGCAATAGTTGAAATAGCATTTCACAGAATTAGTGCGCAATAACATTTTATTATGTTCACTTAGAACTCTACTTAATCTAGATAGAACTTGTACTTGCCTACCGGTTTTCCTGCAAAACTTGGATACATGTTCATTAAAAACTAAATTATTATCTAGAGCTAATGCTAATATTCTACCATTTTTTGACGTAAAATAACGTTATAATAAAATTATCATCATGATGATAATTACAAAATACTATATTATTCAAATTTGTCAAGATTTAACCTTCATATAAATGGCTTCAAACTGGGAAGTAGCATTGTTTACATTATGTGATGGTTTATGATCATGACTAAATCCGGTCAACAAAGTATTATCATCTGAACGTTTTTATAAATATGCACATCATCGCGTTTATAAGTAAAAGAATATCATTGGAAAGCATATTATATGATTGTGAATCCATTATTGACCCTTGAACAGCTCTCTTCATATATATATATATATATATATATATATATATATATATATATATATATATATATATATATATATATATATATATTACAGTTAATCAGTATAATCAAGTAATATGTATATTACCTGAAATTTTCAGGTAATGTGTATTAAATCTGTTAGCAATAGACGTATTACCTGAATATTTCAGGTAATATACATATTACCTGATTATACATATTAACTGTAACATATACAATGCCATTCACTAATACTCTTCCTTAATTTTACTCGTTGTTTCCTCTTCCAATAGCAGCTAAACATTAGTTCACGATCAGACATAGATAGTCCATACGGATGAAGTTTGGCCATAAATAATTTGTACGGTACACACTAAAAAGTACACTTTTATATCAGACGTGTCCTTTACTCTTAAGCAAACCAATCCGTAAGCAAACGATACATCAAGGAATGATCGATCGCTTCAGAACTGGTAAGTAAGTCCTAGGTGATGAGACGCCAAGAGGAGAATAGAGAAAGGCGTTTAAGCGAGTAATTCCTTTGTGAGTACGGCGCTATACAGCTGTCGTTGGCATTGTGTGGTACCGATATTGAGTGAGCTAGTAAGTGTATCAATGTTATTATCATTTGCGGGCTCTGTCTCGTTTTATCGGCCACCTGACCCGTCGTATGTCACCAGTCGGCATCTCAACTATCGTTAGCGTCTGTCTGGAGCAATACTGATTGGACGTCTTTGGCAGTCTGCGAATGCAATTGGAACATAGCGTGTTGTAGTCGGCTCATCTCGAGCTATATATAAAAGACGCTAAAGTTTAGCAAGGAGAGGCGAATGGAAGGTCAAGATGGTACGACGAAGACATGTCATGGGTTAGAAACAGGGAATGGGAAGGACACTGATGATGTTGATGTACTCTACCAAAGAACAATGAGCGATTTGGACTAAAATCCTGTCTGATTCGGACATATATATATATATATATATATATATATATATATATATATATATATATATATATATATATATATATATATATATATATATATAGAACATAATATACTGAACACACATACACATACACATACACACACACACACACACACACAATATATAAATAATATATATATATATATATATATATATATATATATATATATAGAGGTGTTAATCATGAATATTAACTTATTATTGTTATGTATATGCATATTATCTACTATCAATTTATCATATATCTATTTAATTTGAGTTCTTTCGACTGAAGATCATCGATAGTTTTACAGTACTTGCATTTTCGATCTATCTATCTATCTATCTATCTTATATCTATCTATATATATATAATATATATATATATATATATATATATATATATATATTTATCAATCTATGTTGAGTGTTTGTGTGTGAGTATGTGTATGTGCGCGTGTGTGTGTGTGTATGTGTGTTAAATTATTCTGGTGTGTGAGAGCGTGTATGTGTATATATGTTTGTGTTTACTTAGATCTCTCTCTCTCTTTCTCATATATATATTATATATATATATATATATATATATATATATATATATATATATATTTTAAATATCTATATATCTTTAAAAAAAATATATATATATATCTGTCTAGCGATCTATCTATATCTATCTCTCTACCTCCCCCCCCCTCACACCTCATTATCTGCCCCTCTCTTTCTCTGCCATGCTCTCATTCTGTCCATATCAATTAAATACGTTTTCCTGCCATTCTGGATCAGCGACACAATACCGTAGACTAGTCAAGTCTGTGAGTAAGCCGACCAGTAATACGTCAACTAACTAAATGTCTACCATCCGGCCGAGTCTACTGAACGTAGACGCGATGGATTCGTGGCCTTTTTTTATCTCCGACAAACCCGTCACCATTCATTTTTCGCGTATTTCCACTCAAGAGGAGTTGGCAAAAAGCTGGAAGGAATCCGTCATTAATCCGCCGGCCTGACATTAGTGAGACATGATAGCAATACCAACCGTCCCATCGGTACACGGCCCGTTGCGTAACATCGGTCGCGTTGCGCTGTATCCCGTCACCGAGAGACACTAACCTAAGTCTATGACTGACGGGCTCTGAATTCGTTCACTTTCCAATAAGCCTCCCTTCACGTAATAACTCAATCCGGCCAACTATTGGGGGGGGGGGCCTAAAAGGTATTATCATTCGACCTTGATTTCTAAAACTGGCTAATGGGTGATGTGCATAAGTCCTTAGAGTCGGTGTTTTTTATTCTCTTTTGGGTGACTGTTTAAAGGGGAATACAAAGTATAACATCTGGAAAGATAATTGTTGTTCTGACCATATAACTCTAGTACCCGGTTTCAAAACCTGTCCAGTCTAAATCTGAAGAGTTTCTAATTATTCGTCTCGACTCATTATCTTTGGGGGTCGGTTGGTCCATTTGATCATATCCACAAAACGTGACCGTAAGGTGCCAACATACCATTAGTATTTATTTACTGGCAAAGTACAAAGGCGCACCTGCAATATCTCCTCAACGAGAGGAAAGACCACTCAAACTAAACATTTTATTGACGGTTGAAACATCCCACTGACCTACTGCACCACAAGAGTACTTATGCTGTATTCAGATAATTCAATAATAAACTGGAAACCTGCTAATTGGTCGGTTAATGTGACTTTATTAACAGAAAACCGTCATATATACCCCATATATATATATATATATATATATATATATATATGTATAGATTTATGGAGGTATAAGTTTCAAAGGATGTTTAGGTGTTTATGTTCTGTGCCACTGCCACCATATATATGTATCCACACGCACACACGCACACACGCGCACACACACACACACACACACTTGCACAAAGACATACACACGTGCACAAAGATATACATGCATTTGCACAAAGACATACATAAACACCCGCACAAAGAAACACGCACGCACATCCGTAAGCACACACACAGATACATCCACGTAAACACGGCCAGACACACGCGCACACATGCACTAACTCACACAAAAATGCACATGCATATACGCATGCTTGCTTACATATACGTATGTACACAGACACCCCACTATACCTCGCTCAAATACAACTCTGGCTTTAATGTGAACTTGTATGAACAATATATTGTGTTATCTACAACATTACTGAACCAAGTTTGTTTCAAGATATCGCATATGCGCTATTTGAATATGTTAATAAACATATCTAAATTGCCAATCCTTTGTAATATCCACACGTCACCAAAGCCGTTGGTAACCAAGACGTTCTTTATTTGAATAACCCAGGTACGTCTTCAGCACACCATAACTGGTTTTCATATAACAATGCTCAGCCCTAACTAATTTCAACCAAAATTTGATACACTTCACTACATACATAGAATACCAAGGTAACCTACGTACCTCACTTAGAACAACATCATTTGATGTACTAGATGCCACACCGAGTAACATTTTACAATATTTTCGCTGTACTTAAGCTCAATTTCCTCCCTGTATTCACATCTCCGCAATTCGGAACCGTAAAGCAAGATATGAACTACACGTTTATCGAATAATTCTAATCAGATGCACAATGGCATATCGCCACACTTGCCAAATATTGTATCGATTTTGATCCGTGCACGTTCGGATTGCAATGCTAAGGTTTTCAAAGCTTGACCCCATTTCAATCTGGAAGAAAAGGTAATAATACCTAGATACTTGTAATAGGTAACAGTTTCTATACGTTTACCTTGATAAAACCATTTCTCATTTTCTCTGAGTGTTTCGCTGTTGCGAAATACCATGATATTTTGATTTTCAATAGATTTTGAGTAGTTGCATGACATAACAACAACAACAACAACAACAATGACAATGTTACGTGTATAAGAAGAAAGGTGGCTTCTGGAATAGGTGATCTGCTGATGCCTATTCTCGCAAGGATAACTATTTCCCGTATTCATCCATTCAAATTCCCGACGTACAACATCCGCTGATGACTCACTCTTTTGGCACATCGGCGCAGGCTTCTGACACATTTATTGTGAATGAAGAAAAATGTGCACTTCAACAGAAGACTTCATTTACTAATCTCGATTAGCCCATTCAAGATTGAATTATAAAATGGTGGAGCAGCGAATAAATGTCAGAACAGGACAGAGCAGGTTCCAAGTTCGAACCCATTCTAGTCAAACTAGCCACGCTATGAACTACCCAACATTACAGATTTAATTTAGCCAACTTTCGCCGCACATTTACTAACAGTTTCCGGGTCGCGTTCAGTTGTTGATCACGTTTTGTGGCCGTTGTTGATGAAAATAATTTTTCGACGAATATATTATAATTAATAAGTTTATATTGATCTCGGAACATCCCGTTCCCGAACACGTGATCATTATCAGTGGCATTTAACCTGGTGTACTGTAACATTTGCTTGTAATGATGTTCCGAGTAAAAATGCCCATTTTATTATCGCATTAACAAAGATCAGAACAAATGAAAAAAAAGTTGCTTCACTTTGTTTTTATCTGATAATCAATTTTTATCCGATGATGCATTATTATTATTATTGTTTATGGCTCAATTCTCTTGTCTGCTTTGTCTGATTGTCTATATTCTGCTTGTCTGCCTGTTCTGTCCGTTTGCTATTTTGTGTTTGTATTTCTGCCCTGCCTGTCTATCGTCTGTCTGTCTGTCTGTCTGTCTGTCTGTCTGTCTGTCTGTCTGTCTGTCTGTCTGTCTGTCTGTCTGTCTGTTGTGTTAATAACATCCACCTATTTGTCTTTCTGTGGCTTATTTTGCATTTTTACCTGCCGCTGTATCTGCACGTAAATAAGTCTACATATCATAGCCCCCCTCGGTGTACGCATAGATTTGTGGTCACCAGCACCTTTGCACACCTCCACGCCATTCTGCACGCGTTTGTCCGCCCGTCGTCGGTTTCAACGAACGTCATACCTGTAGCCCGGTAATGACTCGAACATATGTCGTCTAATTACGGCGCGACCATCTCCCATCGTAGCGACCGATTACGGTAGCTTTACGACTTCGCCGGATAATAACTCGAGTTTTATGCCCTCATTGGATCTGCCCCCGATAACGGGCTAGCAATTAAAGGTCGAATCATTGCAACGTTCTACCCGGTGCTCGATATATCGAATCCCGATAGCACCCGATCCCCCCCCCCCTCCAGCATCCGACCAATCTGCGATGACTACACGATCAGTGCCGACCGTCGTCGACCCGGTTCCATCAGCGCGTGTTAACGAAAACACTCGAAATCGGACAACACAACACAGGGGTGGTCGTATTCCGTGAACGTTAGGTCAAGTTCACTGAACTTCCATCGCTCCTGTTCACGGTCGTACCATTTTCGGCTCATCCGATGCGCGTCCTCATTAGCTTGTCATATCGTTTAGCGATTATTCTTATGGTAAATCGATCGGATTTTTCTCGATCAATTAACGAACGGCTGCTGATTAGACACGTGACGCATCTCTTGGTCGGTTCAAAGCGTACCGAAACCCGTCACACGGCACGAGTGCATAAGTACGAAGCGCCACCGTGGTCGTTCGTCTTGTCCCAGGAAGCATGCATGCCATGTCGTTTCCTAAGCTTCCGGGAAGTTTTCCAGTATAGCATCCTTATCGGAAGGAAGGTTATGGAATGGCCGACGTGTGGAACGACCTTGAAAAGCTCGAACAACTTTCTCAAAGTCGAGATGCGTTGTTAACGTCTCCGAGGTAACTTTACTACTGAATCCAATTGCGACTGACATTACTCGCAGACACTGAACTTAGCACCAGAGAGCTTAATTCATCGCCTTAGTTCTGTATCCCCCCCCCCCCCGTCAACACACGCACACACACCACACACACACACGCACACGTGCACACACATTTGTTTTGATAGCAAATTTACAATTTAAAGTTTCTCGGAGCTAGAGAGTTGGTATATTTGAGGCCGCTACAAGTCTGAGATATATTTCCATCCTCCAAACGCCTAAACCACTTTAATACTTGCGCTGTCGATATTTTATGCTGAATATTCTTGGGCGTGTTGAACAATTGTTAGAATAACCAAATATGTTATTAAGATATTTCAAAGTGTTTACCGATCGGTGTTAAGCTCGGAATAAAAATATATCACGTGATACTGTGTAATCGACTAGCTAACTCCATCTGAAATGTATTTGCCGTCTACGACGGACGAGTGGTTAAGGATTTGGCCATTATTGCTAAGGATCCCAGTTTGGAACCTTCCTCCCCTCCGCAGACGCCAAGGTTGGTTGCTGACCACATCGATGGCTCTGCCGCGTCACCGGGATTCAAATTTAACGTTAAAGTTACTTTGAGAACTTAAAACTCTAGCAGGACAAAGGAAATGGGTTCAGACACCAAGTAAATGGCCATAGCGACCAAACTGGAAATAAGTGTTCGCGTGTTCTTGTCTCATCGCTGGTTCATTATCAAATATCAACAAACGAAGGGAAATAAAGTCCGCCATTTAGGGTGTTAGTCGATCTTGTCTAAGAGCGAGTGAGTCCGGTGTAACTAAACACCAACACAGAAAGGTCGTTTATGGTGGTATACGTTTAGCTTGACTTTAACATCCAGAGGAGGAAACGGTTAGCCAATTTCAAGGTAAAAACTGCAAAGGATACCTTGTATAAAACATGTATAATAATAATAATAATAATAATAATAATAATAATAATCGTGGAGCCTTCTTGTTTGTTTACTGGAGTGCTTCCAGTGATTGGCCTGACTGAAGCAGGCCAGAGCGGGAAACCAGACCGAAACAGTCCACAACACAGCGGTCTGGTGCTGTGAGGTGTCTCGAAACTCTACCAGCATCGAGCCGCTTGCCGCTGATGCCACCTCCGCCGCCGCCAATAACCACCGTTGGTCGACCATCAGCCGGAGGGGGGGGGGGTTGGTGCGCGAGTTTGCTGCCATCAGTCACCGCCGGTGGCGACACCATGAGAACTCGGCCTGGCTAACAGTCCACCACTTCCCGGCACAAACAGGCCAAGTTTGTCGACCAACTCCAATATGGCGACTGGTTGGCCGGTTGTTTGGGGGCTTTCTGGCCAGTCATCAAACGGTGAAGCTTCGGGGTATTCCGGATTTACGGCGCTCCTCCTTTGAGAGGATTATCTGTGCGGAATTTCCCTGGAGGAATTCCTGAACGCGTCCATGGCAAAATCGTGAATTCGGATTATGTCGTTTTTCATATGATGGATATAAGTGAATATTATTGTAGGCAATTCTTGTTCACATTGAAATCTGTGCAATTTACGTCAAGTTCGACGCCCACAGGCTCAATTTAAAGGGTAAGTGAAACTATGTTTTCCTCTATTCCCCGCAAGCGCTCATACGTAGGATGCGTAGACGCACTCACGAACCCGTACGTGCGCATAATTTAGATACTGTCGTTGGCTTACAGCAACTTTTGTGCATACAACAGGTCAAATAGGGTCCGAGTGATCACTCGGGATAATTCGGGAAAAATTAACGATGAAACATCTTTCACATATAGATAAAGACGAATTTGAAGTTCCAGTTCGATTAATGAGTTAGAAAATGCGTTTTTAAGGTTTGATTCTAGTTATTGTACTATTATCGATTTGAAAATAATACTTTCATTTGTGACTGCTGGGAACGGATATAAAATTGTAACTAAACTTAATATAGTAGACTTACACGACAAAATGTGTAATTAAACTAAAAATGTAATTGGAAGTAAGAAAACCTGGATTTAAAATTCTGCTGTGTTGTTGTTGTTGTTGTTGCTGTTGCTTGTTTTATTTTGTTTTTCTTGGGGGGGGGGTGATTCAGAATAATTTGAGTATTACATGCACATGTAGTGATACGCACTCCAGCACGCGGAACGAACGCGCTGGCACATGCGCACACGAACACAACTTGAGTATTGATTCAATTAAATGGTCTAAACAGATGAAAGCATTTTATTAGTTTGTTTTATTTGTACCTTTGGATATTTATTTTCACATAAAGCTGTCTATATTTAACAAACCAACATTCGTCACCTCATTAAACACATTTTTATTTGTTTTATTGGCTGATAAAGGCTAACAGATGAATGAAATCAGTAACAAAGGAGAGGGGGGGGGGAGAAAGAAGGGGAGAGAGAGAGAGAAAGGGGGAGAAGGAGAGAGAGAGACAGACAGAGAGAGAGAGAGAGAGAAATGAGACACACACACAGAGAGAGAGAGAGAGAGAGAGATAAATTATATATATATATATATATATATATATATATATATATATATATATATATATATATATATATTAATTAATGTTGTTCAAGAGCATCTCTATAATGGTGAATGATGCCTTATGCAAATTACAGAAAAGTTGCATTGAAAAGGTAACCAAATAAATAAATAAATATATCATGTAAATTACAATACATGTATGTACTCTTAACTGACACCAAAGAGCTTATAAGTATGTTACACATAGTTATGCTAATTTAATTCTCCCACCCTATATATATATATATATATATATATATATATATATTATATATATATATATTTAATATAGTGTGGGAAAAGGCTTAAACACACATTATTTGAATTCGTTCATGAACAAGTCAATAATATCAACCTACGCCAATTAGTCTACGCGTATGCAGTCGAACATAGATATTCGTTAATCTTACATGATATAACTTGCATGTAAATGGCGTTTGATTATCGTACAAATCATGAGAAACTCACTACAAAAGAGCGCCACAGCTGTATAGCAGAAAAACTGGAATTATCGCCCCAAAAACTGCAATTGTTAACCTTTTAAATAACCTATTTCGGATTTCCATGCAGTTTTAACGCTGCGCATAACACTGGGTCAGATCCAATTAATGGGAAAACGCTTATTTATTTATATTACATGAAGGTCCGCAGACATGTAAATTCTAGAGGCCGGAAATGCATATCAGTGGGGGGGAGAGGGTTGTAGAACTGGAATGGAAATAATATTTAAAGAAAAGTCTTTTAATCGAAGTTCAGGTCATTCATTCCTTCATTCATTCGTTCTATTATATATATATATATATATATATATATATATATATATATATATACTTGAATGCCTACGTACGAACACATACATACGAGAACAGATAATCTGTGTGTACGCGCGCGTGTGTGTGTCTGTCTGTCTGTCTGTCTGTCTGTCTGTCTGTCTGTTATGTGAAAAGAATGAAAAAAAGACAGTGGGTCAGATCATTAGTGTATTCTGAAAAATACAAATTTTCATAGGTGAAAACATTCGAACAAGCACAAGCATGCGGACGAATGAACACACACACGTGCGCGCGCGCGCGCGCACTATCGAGCTAGCACCTCCATTCGACTATTACCACTATTTTCATGCTGTTTAACAGCTCCCAGTTTTATTCCTTCTGTAATCAGTCACTCCAGACGCCATGTTAGACCAAAACAAAACGAGAATCATTGGAGTTAATGATAAAATTAGAATTAATCAGAAATATCCAATAAATGTTTGGTAAATTTCATTCGCTAATCCCACACCTTCTCAGCCTTTTAACAATCAGCATTTAGACGTCGAAGAATCCCCCCTCAACCCCCATTCCCCCCCCCCACCCACCGTTAAATACAATCTGCCAGACCTTTAGCCCGGAAATATATCACTAAAATAAACAATCAATCAATGAGTGATTCCTTAAAGAGGTTAAAAAATACCTGTGTCTATATCTGAACCGCGAATATAGTATTTAACATTGGCAGCCTGGCCTTAACCGGGAACGTGTTCTTCTGGTGTATCTGGGTAATATTCCGAACAAAACTCTCTACCCAATAACCCGAACGTCGTACGAATTTTTCCCTCTAAATTATGTGCATATCGTTTTAGAAAAGGATTAACCCACACAAACACACACCAGCTAGACACCAGCGTGGTGTAGCTCGCTGGCTGCTGCACGGAAAACTGCCAGAATTGTCCTTTCACTGCAGGATGGTTCATCCCTTAATAAAAGGCTTCGCTGTAATCCAGACATTACACCAAAAGCGTAACCGTTTAGGTTTATTGGCTGAGTTACCCTAAAGTCGAGCCTTTATGAAGTAGTACTGCATCAATTTAGCTTACACTAACACATATATCCTTATATCATGACGAGATTAATCACTTACGATCGTTTTAATGCATCTTCCACCCTCGATAACTATATGAGATTAAGGCTGATGAGGCACTGCTAGAGCTTACTGGAAAGTTATAAACCAGCAGAGAACAACTGTTTCAGTAATTAGAGTTTCCCTTATTCATATATGACGAGACCACATCTTTATATATTACTTGGTTATTCGGGATGCTAGAACGGCCCGCATTAATCCGTCATTATTTGCGCATTAAGAAAAATATTTTCTTGATGCCGCGCGATATGTGACGAGACATCCGGAAAATAGTTGTTATGCCATGGTTATATGAGTAACGTTTATATATTAACAATGTAATTATGAGGGGCATAGGTATTTAATTATCAGTTATTTATATAGCTTTGTGAGATGTGTGATATATGTGTTTGTTGTTGTTGATGTTTTGTGTGCGTGGGCGTGTGCGTGTGTGTGTGTGTTAGCTGTGTATAATAAGGCACAGGCACAGAGAATCTCGAACCGTGAATTCAAACTCTGGACGTTTCTTCAGGGGACTGAATCCAGAGTGGCGACTTTTCTTGCTGAGACATGTCTAATGTCTCACCAGAATGTATCTGTGTATCTGTGGATCTGTATAATTGTATGGGGGGGAACTCGCGTGCACAGGATGCATAAAGGACATTTTAACTGCCTAATCATCATATAATGTGAACTAGCTTCGAGCAGGTGTTAATAACTGATAATTATGATAATTTGTGAAACACCACAAATAATCATAAAATTCGAGAAGAGCCAACAAGTGACTGGATTAGAATGGTACTTAGTATTGCCCAACTGCTAAGGGAGACTTCATTTTCCCGTCGTCAATTTTAAGCGCCTGTGCTAGACGATTATCCCGCTAACCACTTCGTTGATGTCTTATCACAGATCGTCACATTGTCGGTCGACGATAACGAGTCTGTCACGTGATCTGACAGCGTCATGTGATTAACACTCTCCCTGGAGTGGTTAGTTTCTAACAAGATCAAAATTAACGAGGCTATCCTAATTTGCTTGTTGAAAATAGCTACCCGACAACGAAATTTCTTTCGCGTTTTATTCAACGGAAATATGTATCCACAATATACGCAGCTGTCCAACTGTCGAAGTCGGTGTCGCCTTTCAGCAAAAAGGCGATTGTTTATCACAAATCGTTACGAACAGATACATCAATTTCTATGTATGCGCGAATGACCCGATACACTTAATTTCACACTTCACTAACAATTCAGTAACAACAGATGGAATGATTGCTAGAAGAAAGGCGTAGACCATGAAGATATCACCAGAAAAATGTTTCAAATTGCCCCAAATTACCTTTTGTTCGGAGCCATGCTGTCCTCGGTGCACCAATGATATATATATATATATATATGGGCGTGGGCGATGGATTGTTGTCACCTTGGAAATAGTTTATGGCATATGTTAGTAAAATCATTCTATAATTAATGCACAGCTGGTATTGGCATATTCTATACGTGCGATATTTGGACTGGTACGCATGAATCCTCAAATTCATTATGATGATGATGATGATGATTATTATTATTATTATTATTATCATTATTATTATTATTATTATTATTACCATCATCATCCACCTCGGCCATACGTTCCAGGTGTGAATAGCGTTGAGACTAAATAACTCAACTCAAATCAACTGAATAACAACAACAACAATAATAATAATATCAATAATAATAACAATAATATTTATTTATCAAAACAACATTACTAGTAGAAGACTTTCGGATATGTTTTACAGTTAAACCCGTAGCATAGAATTAATATTGAATAAAAATATTCAAACGTTGTACATAAATTTACTTAAACTATGACTTTGAATAGGTCTGTAAATCTTAAGAGCTGATAGAAAATTTCACCTTTCCACCAAACATGTACACACACACACGATATATATATATATATATATATATATATATATATATATATATATATATATATATATATATATATATATATAATACCGCCTCTTTGGCCACATGGGTAGAGCGTCATTCTTCAGGAGGCGCAGGTTCGGGCCTCGGCGTGGCACTATAGTAGGGGAATTTTTCATCCAACCAGACAGCTGGCAAGCTTTTCTCCACCGAACATGCCATTTATTCTAAATTCTAAATTTATTTAGAATTAATCTCCGTGGGAAAGCTGTAAATTACAGACCATTTGCGTCTCCCTCATTTGAGGTTGCCAGCCATTATTATTATTATTATTATTATATATATATATATATATATATATATATGTAATTTTATAATGTAATTTATTAACAGAAAGTTCAGATTATATATATCCCTATATATATATATATATATATATATATATATATATTTTTATTTATTTATTTATTTATATCACGATTATAATTTTTGTATGTGGCACTCTGTCATTGGCTCTGCTAAATGGAGAAATTGATAAAAGAAGACAGATCGATGTAACATAATCCTAAAATATTATTCATAATGATATTACTTTGATTTCCAGCTTACAATAAAGAATAGAAACAGATGTTAATATCGGTAACATTATATCTGATATCTGACTACAGACATGTGGTCTATGGTCTCTTATGTTAAGTATGTGGCCTAGAAAACGTCCTCTTTTGTGAGTGAGTGAGTGAGTGAGTGAGTGAGTGAGCGAATGACTGACCGACCGACCGACGACCGACCGACCAACCAACCGTTTATTTCTAACCGTATGAACTCACATCCACAGTGACATAGATACGCTCCGTGCACATGCAATACGCCAAACTTTCATCAGGCTGCTTAATCCCACCGATACGGTCATCCCACTTCCGGTAAGCGGGTGATCACGTGCCGAGCTGCCCGCCAGACGGCTCAACAGCGGACCCTTGTTTAACGAACAAACGCCGCCAAAAAACCCGATCGCCAATTGCTAATACACATTGTGTAACACTCTAAGTTGTAATTAACACACGATGTGTTTTTCCCCGGAGTCTCTACTTACCGACGTTCTAGCCGTTTTAATTTTACTAATTTCCGCTCAGAAAAAAATTATCGTAAGCCCCTGACACGGGCTCCCCAAAATCCTCCCCTCCCTCACTCTTCCTACGTACGGGGGAATTCGAGCCACGGACGGACCAACGTTTCAATGGCAATACATTCAAGACTTTGGCTAGCAACTCGTAAACCGGGAGCGAGGGAAGGCCGCCGCTGGTTCATCTGTTGGCTGGAAATGTGGAAAAACAAACAGTGTTCGGGTCGTAACGAGAACAAGTTGTCGTATTGTTGGCTGTTAAATAATAACAGACGGCTAATGTTGTTGGCCGTATTGTGTCTATTTCCCTAATAATGGAATCGTTGGCTGGAATTATGGGTACTGGAGTGGTGCGTTTAATAGTTTGAGGTAAGGCACCGGCACAGAGAATGTACCCAGTGCAGTCTTAATAGCACTATAGGCCCCCGGGCAAAGTAGTGCACTGGTGCCCCTACCTACACAACCACTCACAGCAAGTGACAACATACATATATTAGCATGGGGCCCCTATGCTCGCGGGGAAACTGCCCAGCGTGCCCATGCATTAAGACAGCCTTTAATAACACTGTTTAGTATTTACCACGCCAGGGTGTAGGGTTACTTAATTGTGCTTAACATACGCAAATTAGCATAGGTCCCTATGCTTGTGGGGCCCCTATGCTTGTTGGACCCCCGTGAAAGTGCCCATTTGGCCCATACGTTAAGACGGCCCTGCTTGAAGTACGAACTGTGAATACAACCTCTGAACGATTCACGGCAGCGAATTGTCACGCTAACATTTATAATGTGCGATCAAGTCGATGGGCAGTAAAACTGCAATATCAGCATCACCAACAGGTCACGGCAGATCGGAGAATACTGCCCAATCAGATAATTCATTTCTAGCTTTTAGTTGCTGTCTTTTTTCAAAGCACCACTTCGCAAACTCCACGTCTCCTTTATCGCTGTTTTTAAAGATGCGTTTGTGCAACGGACAGCTGTCCTGAGGCAACAATTGTTAAAACTGATACCTTGTTTTAAACCATACATAATGTCTGCTTAATTGTGTGCATGCTTGCACGCCTATTTGTCTGCGTGTTTGCCTGTTTGGCTGTCCGTCTCTCTACCTGTATCTGTTTCTACATTACCGGAAACTGTGTGGCTCAAATAATTTAAGATTTGTTATTCTGGATCAGTCATCAGGAACTGTAAATTTTCCAGAATAGAAAGACTTTTTCTTATTAAGACATGTAATAATCAGATTTACTACTAAACAAGTCAACGTAAGATAATTTAACTAAACAAATATACAAGTATTCGTCAAAATAATAACACAGAGATAGAATAGGACCCAAAACAACGTATTCAACATATTCAACATCCGATATTAAGGTTCTATCAATAAATTCCGGTTATAATAGAATGTTAAAAGAACACCTAGAACATATACTAGAATGTTAATATGCTGAAAAGGAACACATAGAAACTATTCAACTTCTTGTAAAAGTATATCCTTGTGAAATATCAAAGAAAATACAACAAAAAATGTATTGAGTTACCATTGTTGTGACAAGGATATATATGACATTGCTGAAACTAATCCTTCACCAGTAATAATTTCTTTTTTAATTTTTTTCTATTTAAGTTAAAACAAATAACGTTGTGCAACTCATTACAATTTTACATACTGTATTACATTCTATCAAAGAAATTCCGTTCGTTATAAGAGAATGTTAATTTCCTGAAAAGGAAAATATAGAACCTATCTAGTTTATTGTTAACTTATTTCCTTTTGAAACATCAACGAAAATATAAATATATGAGTCATTCTATGAAACTGGTGTCTAAGGTGATGTGGAGGCTAAAATTCAAAGATATTAATTCCCTTGTTTCTTTAGTAAATGTTTTTCCCTGTTGAGTATATTTTCAGAATAAATAATTGCAAATACAAAAACAGTTTTCCTTTTTTTCAGATAGAACACTTGTTTCTGCTCCATACATCCGTATGTAACCAAACCGTATTCGGAAGGAGGCAAAAGATGCCACTAACTATGTTTTTAACACATAGACACTAACAATCTATCTTCAGAGTTATTTTGGCTTGAATATCCCGCGGTAAGCGATCCTAAATGTTTTAGTGAATAGTTTTATCAATGTGGTATGTACTATCATAAGAACCAAAACATTTATGGATGGTATGATGCTTCAGTGAAATAAACATCTCTTTAAATAATTTCAGACTTATTCATGCTAAAAAATTCTTTGATTCCGTACGTAATTTAACAAACAGTTTTCATCAGAAAAATTGGAGGTACTATATAAAACCTATATATATTCATTTATGTAATGGATGTGTTATATATTATATTTTTATTTATATATTATATAATTTTTTTTATATGTGTCAGCTGGTGTGAATGGTGATGCAAAATGATTGTATAAAAAACACCAGTTTCATAGAATGAGTTATATATATATATATATATATATATATATATATATATATGTGTGTGTGTGTGTGTGTGTGTTTACAAAAAATAAATAAATCTACGCTAGAAGTAGCTCTTTCCATATTAAGTGTCTGGCAGATTCAGTCCGATAGAGTTATTTGCCTGCGAATGTGTTTGCACATTCGTCCTTTTTCAAAATCGTATCAATTATAAACGTGGCCGCGCCAAACAACAGATAATTTCCTTGTAATTAAAAACCACCCAAAATTCAAAACGCGTTTTGTTGACGTTTTAGATCCAAAACCGTTTGTGGCTAGATTTAAAAAAAGGACAGGTTCAAGTTTTTAATATATTCCATTGTAATATTGACACTTAAAGTTTATTGTTTTTTTATGAAGCCTAGATCTAATCGTAATTCGTTAGTGGATATGTTCTAATTGGAAATTAAATTCACACCTGTGGGAAATTTGGCTGATTTAAGCAGCATCGAAATAAAATCTACTCCGAATTAGTGGGTGCCAAAATTCGGAACATGTAAGGATATTTAAATAGTAAAACTGCGTTTCACTGGACCAAAGAAAATCGAATTCTTTGAATTCGTGCTGAACAAAATTGATACGACATTGTGGACATAATCACGGATCCGGATGAACTAACTAGAGAATGCTGTATCCGTCCTTCATTCTTGTCGCGTAACGCGTATTTAGACTTAATACGCTTCGGTGACCTCACACCTACTGCTTCGATTAATTTTGATTGATAACATTAGTTACCGGAATGTTAGAATCATTTTAGTTCATCAAACATCATCAAACAATTCCGAAACTTTTTACTGATTCTTATTGTGATTTACTGATTTGATGTATGCCAGAAATAGATCCAGATTGATAACTGACTATGATTATCCAGTTAAAAAGTCAATATTTGCACTCACCATACACTTGTTAAAAATATCTTACTACCGCCAGATTTGTCAATTAAACCTAAACGAATCTTCTTTAGGGACGATACTATAATTGGGACGTATTTGTTATCAGGGCGAATTGGACAGTGTGTGTGTGTGTGTGTGTGTGCGTGTGTGTGTTGTTGTTATATTGTATCTATATTAGTACTTTTCAAGACGAAATTGTATCATGTCAGCGTTCATTCAGAGCTTATCCACCAACAGCATCAGCTGGAATTAAAATTCAATCATTTACAGTCTTTCATTGAACGCGTATCCAGTTTAAAACGATGACGTACAAATAACAGCGTATCAAGTTATTTCATGTACCTTCAACTAAGCAGGTGTTCAGATCCGTGATCCGTGTCTAATTCGACCTCAGCAGGATACCGCCACACACCTGAACAGTTTAACTATAGAGACGAGTCTGTTCAAGTACGACGTCATTTTGGGCCGTAAATCGGCTCAGTGGCCGCCATTTGTCTCCCTGGCAACGATCGAAAATAATTTACGACATCGGGAAGTGCGGACCGGTTTTCGCCGGCCGACCATTAAGCATCGCAGCCATTTTGTTTCGAAGAGGTCAACCAACATTCCGGAAGTGGACTGTTCCACAACTGACCGGGTCCTGGGCAACCAAAGCAGCGATAATTGATTGAATTCTGTCTCCATACGAAGGAACAATTGTTATGATGAATGACCTTGAGGTGGACGCCATCTGCCGTGATGCGTCGGTGATCCATTTAACTTCGTCATCGCCAGGTTCGGTAGCAAGTGATCTGAACATGACGTCGTTCGGAGGGTGTTACTCGCTCATGAAATATTCATCGCCTACTTTTTCGATTCGACAGGAAGATTGGCAGATATTTGAGGCATGGATCGTCCAGAACTTTTCGGAGTGGTATGTTCACGAGACGCGAGAAGTCTTGAGGACACAAACGGGCGCAAGCTCATTTACTCACCACGCAGACTCACTCACCCTAACAAAAACACAAACATTCAGCATATGTGTGTGTGCGTGTGCGGATGCGCGTGCAATTATTATTTATTTAATATATTGCAAAATAATTTTTCTTAATTCTCTACGCCGGTGCTTTCTTAGAAGTTGGACAAATTTAAATATGAGCACTCGCGCACCCACATGCATGCAAGCACACACATGCAAGCACACACGCACACAGAGAGAGAGAGAGAGAGAGAGAGAGAGATAGGTACACGCTCACAACCATACGCACACACGTATGGAACCACGAGAAATCATTCCGAAGATTTTTAAGACACCGGACCAGGAAGATGTTTACGGATACACAGTTAGTCCATAAACAACCTGTTAGGGCTAACTAGTACATAATTAATCTCGTACGTTATACGGGGAGTTCACGAACAAAACGGTTTTAATTAACGTCTCTGATAACCGACCGTTATAACGAGATTATCAACCATTGCATAACAGGTGCCGCTTTTGGTCCATGTACGTTAAATGGTTATTAGCTAAATTAGGCTGTTAATTGCAGGTAAATGACGAACTCGGTTCATCAAGGTACTCGGACGCCAGCTGAAACCCTCATCCGAAATTAACTCCGTCCGTTTGTTGACTTCGCCACCTAGCGCTGTTTGAAAGTTTCTGTCGTAAATTAGCATAAATTAGCGTATCCGCATTCCATCGCTATCGGTTTTTATGTATTCATGCTCGAGGACCGACCAGTAATTACCAGTGGGTCTAGTTCGGGATCGACTCGTTTCGGAACTGTACCGTCACTCGCCGCCAGGTGTCTCTTGTGTTATTTGGCCGTAGATGATAATCTGGTGAGGTAAATAGCGGGAAGGAATTTCGAAATGAAGATGCTGCGTGCTGTCTTGTTCTTAATTTTGGCGAAATAATTTATCCCAGTCAGGCGAGAGAAGCGTCGAAATTAGATTTTGCCTTTGTGAGTGTTTGGAACATTAGACCATTAAAAGGTGAGTGAATGAAGAACAATTTTACACCGATTACTTAAAAAAACCTGATAAATAATTTATCAAATAGGCAACATTCAAAGAACATCATGCCAGTGTGTTAAACCCAAAAGCAGATCAACGAGACCGCCTTATATCTAATCTAGACGACTATCAACTGCCGGAAATGGCGACACGGAAGATTTCTTTTTTTAAAATTATAATCCAGATAGACACGAACCAAATGTGATTCAAAACTGTGGAAGCCATTAAAATCATTCCACATCATGAAAGTCTATTTATAAAATTGAGTGTATAATGGAGAATAGTGAATATGTTCCTAAAGTTCATAGGGGCGCCTCCGTGGTCTAGCGGCAGTGTGTTGAACCACAGATCACTACCACCCGTGTTCGAATCTCGGCGTGGGCATATCTGAAGGGTCTTTCATCTGGGACTTCGCTTCATTACCCTTGGAGGTCGCTCGGCCCATTTAACCTACCAAAAGTGGCCGTCAAACATCAATCATCTTAAAGTTCAGAATGTTTCCCCTATCAATGATACTAACGTGCTGTTAAATAGCCTTTAGGTTTGAACAATTGTATTAACATGGGATTATGAACTATTATCATTAGGCTTCAAATGACCTCGAAATACAAAAATACTATTCGCCTTCAAGTGTCATTAGCTACTAAAGATGGGACACTCGTTCTTAATTATTTGGATGATGATAATGATTGATGTATTACGGCCACTTTTGTGCACGTGGTAGGCTAAACAGGCCGAGCGACCTCCAACGGTAACGTAGCGAAGTCAAAGATGAAACACCCTTCAGGTATGCCCACGCCGTGATTCGAACTCAGGTGGTAGTGATCTGTGGTCCAACGCGCTACCTATTAGTAGACGGCGGAGGCGCCCCTTAATTATTAAAAGTCGTGCAATGAATAAGCGGATAACAAAATGACAAGAACAAATTGAGATCCGATCATTTCCGTGTACAGCCAGACCCGTGTTAGGTCACTCTGAGTGTTTAAGGTAATAAGTAAATATAATACGGACATCACCTGGATCAGTAACCAGGACGTGATCTTGATCTATTTGTAACTCGTCCCATCAGTTTACGTCTATAATACTGTATATGAAACTCCTATTGTCAGCTCACTCTTCCTAACAACTTTAAAGTCAGTGTTATTTAACAATCTAGTGTTTGTTCCGAGTGGAATCCATAGCCTAGATATTAAATATAGAAACATTCAATGTCGCTAGAATTATGTACATTAATTACTGTATAATGAAAGGACCACTTCACTACAGTGTTTGCTGAATATAGACACAAATTGTACATCTAACACAATGTTATTATTGAACAAGGATGAAAGCCACAGGGAGGCGGTGGAGGATTCCCAACGACGAATGTCAACAAAAATAACTGACAATACAATAAATTCTAGAACGAATAATCCATCTTCCTCAACCGGTTTGAAGCTGATTATAATGAGGAAATCACCTGTGATGACACCATGATGGAATATTATCTTGTTAATATCTCTTTCCTGATTTACACAATACTTAGCTTATATATATATATATATATATATATATATATATGTGTGTGTGTGTGTGTGTGTGTGCATAAATGTATGTATGTGTGTGTACGCCCGCGCGCCCGCGCTAGTGTGTCTGTGTATGGGTGTCTACGTATATATGTGTATATATATATATATATATATATATATATATATATATATATATATATATATATATAATTATAATATATCATATATAAATATATTATAATATATATATTACACCTTGTATATATACTTGAAGAGAAATAGTACGTGGACAGAAATTATTCCTATTTATTATTGAACTTTGTTAGTGTAATCAGACGTTACCAGTAAACGTTTATTCTTCGTTGGATGGGACACTTAGAGAGAGGTTATAATACAGTAAAATGTCCGCCTTCTGCGTCATAACAAAGACCTATCAAGACATGTTGGCCATCTTCAGCACTTAACATCAACATCAATTATCGTAATACACCCACGCTCTCTCTCTCTCTATCTATCTATCTATCTATCTATCTATCTATCTATCTTTATCTATTATCTATCTCTATCTCTCTATCTCTCTCTATCTATCTTTCTATCTGTCTGTATGTCTGTCTGTATGTGTGTCTGTCTGTTTGTCTGTCTGTCTGTCTGTCTGTCTGTCTGTCTGTCTGTCTGTCTGTCTGTCTGTCTGTCTGTCTGTCTGTCTGTCTGCTGGCTGGCTGGCTGGCTGGCTGGCTGGCTGGCTGGCTGGCTTTAAGATAGTTTATCGTCTCTTGATACCGACTCTTGTCCTTCTGTCAGCCTTAAAGAATACCTCACGAGGAGTAGCCCGAGGTTTACCGTTATAGATCCCGACACGGGTTATGTTGATTGGCCGAAACGAGTCTGATGTCATCTCTTAGGTAAAGGTATTGAAATAATGAAGGCGTTCTATTATCGCAGATATTACTCTTCCTAATTGCAAAATACGTGTACTGACTTATGGGTACTTTGAAGGATTTTGAAAATGGTTCATTCCTTTATACCAATTTCGGCAATCTGGAAATAACCATATTAACGATAACAATAACCATATTAACAATAACACAACCCCCTCCTCTCCCAATTCTCTGTGTATCCTCACTTTATATTATGCTCCGCGGTAGTTTTCACTACACAATTAGGTCATCCTGAAATTGTGAGAAATCAAATAACAAAAGAGAACGTTTCCTATCTCTGGATTACACAACAAAAAAACATCTTTATCACAACCGTTGTCTAGTTAGCCGATAGGGAAACCCAATCTTTCCTGAAGATTTTCCGAGAAGTGGCTTGGCAAATTGGTAAAATCTATTTGTGACGTTACGACCCGCAAGATTGAGCGGTTTATTTTCGAAGAATGAAAATCGACGTTTCGTTTGTCCAATTACTGCCAATCAAAACAAACACTTCTATAATGGCGAGATGGGTTTGGAATAGATTAATAACGCCGTTTTAGAATAGCAATATCCATTCTTTGTTGCTGCAGTTAAACAATCAAAACGCTGATTGTTGCCGACCTTTGTTATTACAATCCTTGTATTATAACCGTGAACTAGTCACATTGACCAGTTGTAATATTCACTAGGCCACGTGCGAAGACTCGTGTTTCAATAGTTTATTATCGATGTTTCATATTCGCAAATACTTGTGTTTCAGCAGTTTATTTTCGATGTTTCACATTCGCGCAAAGACTTGTGTTTCAAAAGTTTATTATCGATGTTTCACATTCGCCCAAAGACTTGTGTTTCAATAGTTTATTATCGATGTTTCACATTCGCCCAAAGACTTGTGTTTCAGTAGTTTATTATCGATGTTTCACATTGGTTATGCCCGCTGATGGTGCCTGATCGATGGCGGGTTATCGTGACTTGTGATGCTGGACAAAGGGAGAGTAGGCTCGGCTATTGTTCGTTCCTGAAGACCTCCCTGAGGGCAATGGCATCATAATTAGTATTATCTTCGTCGGCAAATCGGCCAGTTTTACGTAAATGTTTTTCCGGAGCAGTTGCTTTGTGGACACGAAACACAATCTGATGATGATTTGAATTAAATATAGCGTGATCATCTGACAGAAGAGGCGAGATTTGACGAATAATGCGTTAATCCCGCTGGTCACGTGTTCTACCGGCCATTCTTTATGTACGTGCATCTAATATGATTCATACCGCATCCACGATGTGGCAGCTAATACTGCATTATTTATCTCCGCATTTCCAGAAGAATACACTGCTCTCAATCAGAAGTTTGTTTCCTTATGTTCTCTATTTTAAAGTACTCTATATATTTTATATCTGTATTTATTTACATGATGGGGTGCCTCCTGCGTCTAGTTGGTAGTGCATTGGACCACAGATGACTACCACCTGAGTTCGAATCTCGGCGTGGCCACATCTGAAGGGCGTTTCATCCTTGACTTCGCTTCATTACCTTTAGAGGTTGCTCGGCCCTTTAACCTTACCATGTACACAAAAGTGGCCTTAAAACATCAATCATCATCATCATTACATGATGGAATATAATACAGTTATTTTAAACATTAGTTGATAAATAATCCTTAGCTTCTGTATGTTATTATTACTATACAACATGCGATCACATCAAGTATTTTTACGACAGCGCTCCTATGGGCGGTCACGGAGTTGTATTCAATAAACAAGTAAGGAATATTCATTGGGTGATTAAATAGGAATAATTGGGCTCAGAACGGATAAAAGATACAAAATAATTAATTGTCTAAACGTCTAATTGACTGAATATTATTTATACATTAGAATAACGATTATTTTCGTTTTTCTATACACCTTTGGTTGCCAGTTAAATAATCCTGTTTGATGACGTAGACATGAATATTCATTTTGTCGTTAATGGTGAATAATTAGGCACATGACAGTTAACCGTGACAAAGAAGTAGTTTAAAAAGTGACATCCAAAATTATTATTATTATTATTATTATTATTATTATTATTATGTCATGTTGTGTCTTATCATCGTGTTGTTCGCCTTGTTGTTGTTATTGTTGTTGTAACTGTTGTCCACGTCGTCAGTGCTTAATAGATTATTTTATCTCTGTCAGGAGCCTAAGCCTTTTTAAAAATTAATACGAAGGAGTAGTCACGTGGTTTGTTATAGCAGTCTCGTGAGCATATTGTAAACAAGCGATACAACTCGACATTCAATATTTCTCAATTTAATTAATTGGCTTTCGTCGCCGCTAGAAGCCGCTCATTTGAACAATTGTTCATTACACGTCCTCGATCCTGAACAATTCTAAACGAAACACGCTCGCTTTCTCTTTTCAGATATTCCCTTCCGGATCTAGCGGGAGCAATCGGCCGGATTTGCGCCGGAAACGTCAGCGGCGATCCTCGGCTTGAACGACGCGCAGCACCGGTCGGGAGGGGGCGTGGATTACGTCGCGCGTTCGGTCGGTGAGTGCGCCTGTCGGGAGGCTCGGATATCAAACCAGGATTATTATAGGCCAGAGAGATATTCGCCACTCGTCTCGCGATAGCCATGTCTCCGGCGCGCCACCTAGCGGATAGCTTGACGCGGACATGGAGTTAAAGCTACAGCGTCGACTACGCCGAGCTTCGGTCCTAGCTTAGGATGGAGAGCTACTTGATGGTGTTCGCAGTTTTACTGTTTGTTCTTGGAGTCCAAGGTGAGATGCGGTTAGAGATGTTTCGCTACCGTAATAAGTGCTAATAAATGAATGGGAATATTTCTGTTTTACGGTCCCACTTATGTCCGGTAGGTAGCCCGAATGGCCCGAATGGCATTCGAAAGCAAGACCCGAAGTGGAAGATGGAATTCTCTTCAGTCCTAGCTCGGTCGGGATTCGAACCCAGGTGTCAGAGTTTTGTGCCCAACCGCGTTATCAGGTACCCCAAGAAAATGCCCATGATATGTTAATATGGGACTGTGTTCTTATTGTAATCATTTTCTGAGAAGGTAGTGGTACAGTGCAACCCCCACCCCCTCCCCACTTAATATACCCCAAACCTTACATTTTATGGGTCATTTTATTGGGCACCAACCTTACCAGTTGTGGTAAATATGGTGTACTAGAAGCTGACATGTCTTCGGTTCCAGTCGATCTGAATATGACATCAATTTCGTTCAGCAAATTCAGACTGATGCAGCTCCCAGCGACAAATACTCTAAAATATGATCATATCACCGTAGTTCTTTTAAGATTTTAACATAGCACCTAAATTCCTTCGAGAACTCGTCCCCAGACATATGGAAAACACAGGTCGGTTAATATTGCAGATACCTGTGTCTCGACTCAAGTCTACGGCAATTGTACATTTAGCGTAGCAGTCTCGACGTTCTGGAACAGGTTTCTGTGAAATATTAGAAGTACATCATCTCTTAAAAATATAAATCTGTTGTTAAAAATTCATTTATTCGATGTAACTTTTACCTATAAATAGTGTTTATTGTTCAAATTATTTATTTATGTTTGATTTTTGGGGTTATTATGAATTATTCTTGATTACTTTGTATTGCGAGCCTGTAGCTAAGAGTTAAAACCAGCATACTCCACGGGGAGTTGGCGACGCTGATGAACTGGACAAATAAACTCCTCAAGTCTTTTGAAAATCGAAGATCGTTTCGATCTATTAATCTAGAAATAAAGAGATAAATAGATAACGATGTTCACTAACATCTTCGTAATCAATTGTTATGTACGCGTGGCTCCTGTTACTCAGTACTCAACATTGGTACCAACATATTGGCAACCAGCTCGACTCAAAACTTGTTTCATAATATATTATATTATTCCTACTTCACACTAACTCTGATAGAACCACCATTGAACTTGTTCTCTTGCAGGCCAAACCTCATCAAAACTCCTCTAGGTTTCTCCAGTTGCCTCGAGGATAGTACCTTATTATAAGAACTGCTAACATCGTGAAATGTTTTCTTTGCTCCGAATCACGTATGTGATGAAATAAAAGGAATTAGAAGAATATTGGGTATGCTAATTTAAAACAGTCAACGTGACACGTACCGACGTCCTATTACAAACAACAAACATTAAAAAAAATTAAACTAGCGTGCTATCCGTAACAATTCCACCGGAACAGGATAGCAGGATTCTATCCCATAACAACGAGTACCGATATTATTGGCATAACATCAAGCATATAATGATGAGATAGACGATGTTGTGGTGATAATATGATTAATGTTTTACGGCCACTTTTGTGCACATGGTAGGCTAAATGGGCTGAACGACCTCCAAGGGTAATGAAGCGAAATCAAAGATGAAACAGCCTTCAGATATGCCTACGCCGAGATTCGAACACGGGCGGTAGTGATTTGCGGTCCAACGCGCTACCGCTAGACCACCGAGGCGCCCCTTGTGCTGTATGATATACCTTAGTTCGTATATTGAAGTATACACACTTGTGTACAAAAACATAAATCGACGGTCTATATTGCCAACATAAACCATAAAACAAACTGTGACACAGACATAATAAACGTATACATATCGTATATCATAACCGTAGAAGCCGTTTTATGGAATTGACGACAAGTATATGATTATTTTGATTGTTTTTTATTGATTTGTAATAATGTGTCAAGCCGAGGAGGTGATACCATAATTTTGCAAGAGGGAGGGAGGTGAATAACATCACCAACGAGAGATATGTATTTTGAAGGGGGGGGTGGGAGTATAATCTGGATTAGAAGATATAAGAGATTGTTTTGGGTTAAACTTGTTTTACAAATCTTCGCTCGTTTTCATATACATCATGTATGTAGAATAGCGAGGATATCTTGGTGAGGCGATGGTATCCGTGCGGGTACCACGGTGAATGTGAACACGACCAGGTTTCGTTGATTTCGACATACGAGTTGTGGGCAGTTTGGAGATTGATTTGGTGACCGTAAAATATGGAGGGTTCCTTTTTGGTGTGTTCTTGTCCAATGGGTAGAAGACCAAAAATGGCCGTTTTGTTAGCGACAATAAATACGTTCGGAATTTCGATGAGATTGTCTTGGAATGAGATTCCACAGTGAAGTAGTCTATTGGACGTCGTTAAGACACTGATCTAGATCATCATTCCATCTGATTTGTATAAAAGGTCGACACTTCATACCTTTTAATCATCATATGGTTAATAGTTGGTGCTAATCCAAATGGCAACAAATTGGGTTCCCTTTCTGATAATAATAATAATAATAATAATAATAATAATAATTTATATAGCGCCTTATTCAACTGAACGCTTAACATTTAAAACACAATTAAAACATATTCTGAACTCATATATATCAAATACATTTCATACATAATAAACTGGTTATCAAATAAATGGGTTTTAAGAACCTTACAAAATATGTCTTTACTTGCTGTGAGTTTAATGTGGTCTGTCAATTCGTTCCACAGCCTGGGACCTGATGCTCGGAAGGATCTCTCTCTGTACATTGCTGTATGTCTTTTTGGTACTATCAAAAGTGAATAGGACTCATATCTAAGCATTCTCACTGGTATATATGTTTCTATCATATTGCTTAGATACACTGGTGCTGTTCCACTCAGTACTTTGAACGTAAGAAACACAATCTTGTACAGTGATCTGAAACATACAGGAAGCCAGTGCAGCTGGAACAAAACTGGTACACTGCCACACGGTTAAAAAGAGTATTATTGTCCGAAAAGGGTAATTTACTCAGAAAACTTTCGGATGCCCTCAAATTAAGTTTATAATACTTGGCTCTATCTTTTTTATGCCCTCTATCACTTTGAGTAAATATTATGAGAGATGCTTGGCAGTTGTCAATTATTTTAATAGCAATTAGCTATCAGTTTTAATAATAAACGCCAACTGACCTTCGAAGACAATGGTAATTGAGATATAAATTTTGTATAGTGGTGCTTTTGGGGAAAGATACAACAATAGCTATATAGGCTATCGAAGAAATCTAAAAAAAATTCCTTAAATTCTCAGATGACCAACTTGCAGCAATGATTGTCAGAGAAAAAAAATTTCGACCAGACCTCATCTTCCCACTTCTCCTGGAATACCCGCAATAGACCCCACCAGCAATAACACACACACAAACACAGACAGACACACAGACACACACACACGCATGCATACACACACACACACACACAATATATATATATATATATATATATATATATATATTTCAACTGAAAAGTATTCCAAATATGAATATGAATCCGAATATGAATAAATGAGAATTAATAGGTATTTGAATTAAAGTACTTCTGTAGAGGATGATCTAATGCCAATTTGCAGCATTGTCATACATATTTATCAGAAATATTACAATTCTAGATTTGTGAAGTGAAAGCAATAATTTGAAAAAAATGCATACGGACTCGTTGGTACAATTAGTCAGAATGAGCTGGAGTTACAACTTGAAACGGAAACATAACATCAGCGTGTTCAAATAGCGTTAACTGAATTCCTGTATTCGATTTAAGCATTTCTTGTTCAGCCCAAAATAGAAAGCCCTTATTTCGAAATATTCTTGCGTCATTTTGTATTCGTCGTTTCGTATAAATTGACCCCATTAAAAATAGACGTAGAGTTTCCATATTTCCAAATGAGTCAGATTATATGACGCACTTCAGTTTGAGTGAACGGGATCACAGCCGGCCCCTTATTCACGTGAACAGTTCTTGAAGACACAGTAGAGAGCCGAATATATGGAGCTGTTAGAGGTGTTATAACCGTGTGTTACTTAGTTATCAGGAACACTCTTCAGCTCTCGATGACCAGACCGTCTTTATGGCCCATTGGATAAGAGCGTGGGACTTTCTTACTCATGGTCATGCTGTGTGAGAGGTCGGAGGTTCGAATCCCGGTCGTGGCACTATAGTAGGAGGTGTTTGTCATCCAACAAGACAACTGGCAAGTCATGGTCGAATGCGAACAAAATCACTTTCACATATTTGTATTTCGAAGTGTGCAATTTGATAACAACTGAAACCTAAGCGGAATTTCATCAATTTTGGTGATAGCAAGATTTCAGTTAATTCTTCTACGAAGGCAAAGATCAAACAATGCGTACGATTATAGCTACTCCCTCTACCTGGCTGACATAATTATGGACTTGTTTTGTAAGAAAACAATGAACACGTTATAGCCGCCTAACACCTGTCAGATTGGGAGATAATTGTAACAACACAGAAATACGCTAATATCTAAACGAAAAGATAAAAATGCCATCGTACGGTTATGGCTGTATACTTGTACGTTGTCGGTGCACATAACGACAGCATCTACCTCATCTCCCTCTCATCTCTTGGTCAAACAGCGAGATAAAATGGACACACATTCGACAGATTTATCGAATGTTAACTTCCAGCATCGATCTGTGAGGATTCAAGAACGTAACTGAAATAAAAGTAGCCTTTCACATCGCTTCAATTGTTTATTTGTTTTTTATCAATTAATTAATTGTTATATTGTTATTGTTTACCTGTTTAACAAACAAAACGTAAAAAATATTTAAAATTAGTTAATATACCTATCTCTATTACCATCTTTGTTTTGTATAACCAAATTTCTGAGCTCTTCAATATATATATATATATATATATATATATATATATATATATATATATATATATACTCTCATTCTCCACCTTTAACGTGTTTACCCCATCTACACACATACGCACACGCATGCACACACACACACACATGCACGCACACACACGCACACACACACACACACACAAACAGACACCTACCTACCCCCATCATCATCAACATCATAGTTGACTTAGATCCAGAGATATTTATATAACATATACTACCTCTCGATGTCAGTCTTTTTTATAAGCGGCCAGTAAAAGCATTCCACTTCGTGTTTTATGTCGACCATAAAACGTCAGCCATTGCCCACTAGACGTTGTGTGACTGTTGTTTAAGGACTCGCCATCAGTATAGCTAAAGTACAGCAACTAATCCGGCTACCGTGTCTGAACAATCTCTCTCTCTCTCTCTCTAACATCGGCCAGCCATAACATGGCCAGGTATAGCACTCACATTAAGGGCCTTCTTTCCAGACGGTCAGGATCCTGGTTCTCGTGTCTGTGTGCGTGTGTGTGTGCGTGTGTGTGTATGTGTGTGCGTGTATGTGCGTGTATGTGTGCGTGCTTGCTTGCGTGAGTGCGTGCGTGTGCGTGCGTACGGCTTACACATCAGTGTTTGCGCGTGCACATCTCTCTCTCTCTCTCTCTCTCTCTCTCTCTCTCTCTCTATATATATATATATATATATATATATATATATATATATATATATATATATATAATCCAAGTTACCCATCAGTCAAACTAAATACTGACCTGCCAACCTACAAACTTTCCAAACTACCTAACAATTAACCTATCAACCTACTAACTAACCTACCAACATTCTAACTGATTAGAAAAACTAAATATCAACGCTAATCATCTGGTATGACACCTTGATTTTTCCTGATTGATCGAGCGTCGCGCCTGTATCCGCCACCACTTCGTTGTATATTTTGAGGGATTGTAAAGATTTGTCGCCTTTTAAGAATCGTACCCCGGTCAATTTCATGTTTTGTAAGGTGACGGACCTAAGCGAAACACCTGTACTTTATGAGCTATGAATTCCATGTCAGCTGTACAAAATAACTTCATAATCCAAATTACACAAGACCCTTCAGGTGAATGGACATCTTAGACTGTGAAATAAACATACTGATCTGTGTCGAATTTTCCAATTTCCAACACTGTTTCCGTTGTCGTACCTTATCCATTATCATTATCTACCTTGATAAGAATGTTTGCTATCTAACAAATGATGACATCTAACACATCTCGGTTGTTATGTTTTGTTGCCGTCATCTTTAATGAAGCAAAGGGCATCACAGAGGTCAACGGTGTATTATGGTATTTTTATTTTCTATTTTTGCCTCCCAAAGTGTCAAGACTCTCTCTCTCTCTCTCTCTCTCTCTCTCTCTCTCTCTCTCTCTCTCTCTCTCTCACACACACACACACACACACACACAATCTGAGATTCGACTCACACCCGTGTTTGAGGTATTTATTCATCATTGTCTGCCTTAAACAACTGTCTTAATGCCGCAAAACAAAGACCGCTAACAACAAAAGACCAAACAGCTGTTAGTGAAGGTGTCATCTAAGCGGCTATAATTTCCTACTGTCACTTAGCGACGCCTACGAACTGACTGTCGGCCCGCGGAGTTGGGCCATCGAGGCAGACATCCCCAAAGAGAAGGTTTGTTTACCGAGACGAGATTAGATATCTGCCGCATCAGTGTTACGTCTCGCCCATCAGTTGGCGACAGGGTGCAGCTTGACCTCCGTATATTATCTTACTACGTGCCGCTTTCCTGCCGATTGTCTTCAGCTTCTCGACATTTGACGGGGGGGCCCCCGCCGAAACTCCGCTAGTATCGTACAGGAGCTGCCATCACGTTCTCGGCGAGGTCGCCAAGACGAGAGCGGCGCTGATTTGGCCGACGAAACCACGCCAAGAAAGGCTCGTCACTGATTCGGATGACCCCTGAACCGAAAAGGTTAATGGCTGTTAACCTCCCCTTTGGCGCTGAGCGGAACACAAAGAAAACAATCACCTGTACGCGGCGTGACTTTGTTCGCTCGCTCTATTATCGGCCATCTTCAGCAGCAATCCGGATAACGTAAACATCGCCGTAAATCGAACACTTTGAACCTATCTTTGATCGTATTTTATGCGGATGGACGCATTTTTAAGGAACTGGAATGTTGGGATCCGTCTTTGTTTGTTTTGGGTTTCTTGTAGGTCTATCTCGCTCTGTATCGAATGTTCCGAGCAGTTCGGGACATGACTGATGTCGCCGCTGCTATGGTCGTACAGTAATTGTGTTGTCTTTGGCCATAATGACAACAGCCACGGCGATATCACAGCGGGGAGTATCTTGGACATTTCGACATAAGCGTGAAGTCCCTTTTAGCGAAACGAACGCGATAAATGGAGGCTTCGGGTTAAAATACATAACAGCAGTCAGTTTCTCATTCATTATATAACTACCGGTCACTAGCAGTCATAGGTCGTCCGTCTTGTTTATCCTTTCATCGAGTATTCTTTATTTGTCTCCTATACTGTCTTCTTCGAGTCTTTTACGAAGAAGTATAGTGAGTAACGCGGTTGACCTCCGTCTTCTTGTTGCGCTGATGTCGTGTTCTTGTTGCGTTTTTTAATACTTATTTATATATTCTTCTATGATTTCCCGCCTATTCTGGAATATGTTGAAACTCAGTTCTTTCGTGGCTGGAAAATCCAAACCCAGAATGATCAAAAATGGAAAATAATCTCTCCGAAGAATATAGTTTGTTTTTATATAATCACCGAGAAAAACAACTTCGTTCACTTCATATTGAAGTCTACCCGAGAAATGTCCTTGTTTTGTCGGAATGTTATGATTGTACCCTGTTTGAACTCAAAATACTCTCTTCGTAAATTCCATCAACAAACCGAGTGTGTACCGGGCGACTTTGGTACACACGGATAGCACTAAATACCGCGTATCGAATGTCGGGAAGGATTCTTATGTACTCACTTACTGGACTGCCCTTTTACTCAGACTCCACAGTCAGAGATGACAAGACAAGAATGAAATGAACACCTTTACTTATCACTGTTAATAATATTTATTCTAAAACGAAGTGCCTGTTTGTGTATATCAGTTTATATCCTGCATTAAACATACGGATTTATTCATATATTACCAGGGTTAGAGCCAAACTACTCGTCATTTATACTCGCTGTGACATTTACTTGAATGTCAACTTTTCATAAAGTACTGGCTAACCCTACGTTACTCAGATATGTTCAGCTATTTTCGTTTGCATTCATTATTCAAGGAACTGCGAGTATTTGTAAGTAGTTTGTGAGTACTGCACTATATTCGTTTGATAATGTCCCTGTCCTATGACAGCTCAGTGTGTTGTCATGTGAGCCCGTTCAATGGCTGATTTCGATCACTCGAACAACACTGTTAGGCGGTATTGATCAGCGACGTCGGTGTCCTACATATAAATGCCAGCATGTGTTACACCGGCACTTGTATGTCAAGTAGATCCAACTGTGGATGGGGGGGGGGGACATTCCTTGTTGGGATTTAAAGAGCTGGCGGATCCCCGTCCAAACACGGTATATACTCGAGGTCTATGGGAACCGTGTGTCGGACACAGACAAGCAACATACAACGATAACAATGACCCTACTCATCAGTTAGACTTGGCGCCTCCGTGGTCTAGCGGTAGCGTGCTGGACCACAGATCACTACCACCCGTGTTCGAATCCCGGCGTGGGCATACCTGAAGGTTGTTTCGTCTTTCACTTCATTACCTTTGGAAGTCGCTCGGCCCATTTAGCCTATCTTGTGCACAAAAGTGGCCGTAAAACATCAATCACCATCATCATCAGTTAGACTTGTAATGGGGTACATTTGAACTAATCCGCAGAGTGGCGCTGCGATGCAACTAGGTTATTAATACTAATCGTATCACTTGTTAACATTGATTTCTTGGAAACTAATGTGTGCTATTTCCAAATCGCAATTTCTCAAAAGAAATCGAAATATCAAGACATAGCCAAGACATAACTAGTTGAATGGTTGAAAACATAGAAATCTAAAATACTGGGCAAGGAAAAGATTTGTCTAGAACCATTATAAACGCCTTAATATTCGGGCAGCATGAACCTCACAAGTCAAAGGGGTCACCACCTCATAATGCAAAGTTCAATTATCGTGGTGCTAAATATTCTGAATGATAATTAAAAGTACGTAAACATTAAAAAGTATAAACATAGAAAATTAATAAACAGAAGGTACTGAAATATGTATTCTAATTGAGCACTTGGCCATCTATGCTGTGAGACTTTGGCATTGATAATTATTATAATCATCTTATTATTGACGTGGCCAGGTGCTAAAAATGTTTATGCAATTATACTTTCTAAATGAAGAAATTTTAATAACCTAAAATAACTGATAATACGTTATCTGATTGATCTCGCACTATAGGATTTAAGCACTCTGGTACTTCCACCTATTTCTGTTACTTAATTAATCGTGATAGGCATTATGTTCTATTATCCTAAAGGGATAGAATATATTAGTGAATCATTGGTCCCGTGTATTGGAAGAAAGCCGAGATAAAAACCAAGGTTCCCATACTCACCGGGTTGAGAACGGCGAACTTCAACCTAGTTGCGTCATCTAGCGAACACTTTTCGGGAACCGGGGATCAGAGTCGAAACTTGGCTAATGGTCACTCACTCACTCACTCACTCACTCACTCACTCACTCACTCACTCACTCACTCACTCACTCACTCACTCACTCACTCACTCTATATAAGTGTGTGTTTGTGCGCGTGTGCGTGTGCGTATGTGCGTGTGTGTGTGAGCGCGCGCGTGGGTGTACTTGCGTATATATGTTTATTTATCTGTCAAAATGTCTGCCCCTGTCTGTCTGTCTGTCTGTCTGTCTGTCTGTCTGTCTGTCTAGAGACACTAGGTTAAGCATCATTTGGCCAATCGTATTCTATACACTATATTGGGATGATACCAAAAAATGTCATACACTATTCAGCTTAATGTTAGAGGTTGAGACCAGACTATGTTATCAATTTGATGCAGCTGCCTCTGTTGAAGTTTGAACTATTCAAATGATGGTGTCACTGAATATGCTGACATATGATATGTTGTAAAGTCAAAGGTTAAAAGAATAGAGCGTAGTTTTAAGTGATGGAATACTTCAGAGAGCTTTATAATAAAAAAATGGACAAACACTTCGAATGTTTCATCTAACACTTTTTAATTAATTAATTCATTAATAACAATAATAATAATGTAATTAAACTTCCCCATTGTTTGTTTTTTTGACAACAAATCACACTGTGTTTGTCTCGAAAGATTTATAAATCATTAGTAAAAATCTTGAAAAGAAAGCGCTGTTTTACTAAGAATTAATGTATTTTTTGAAGAATTTCCAATCGGCCCCAAGCATTTCCAGTATTATAAAGGTGTCCAAAGTACCATTAATCATCATGCTTCCTCTTGTTCAAAAATCATCAAGTTGAGACCGGAAACTCCTTGGCACTCTGTTAAAATTATATCTGGTTAGATAATTCGGAGGAAAGCAGAGATAACTATTTATGACGTCAAGGAGATAATCGTCAAGCCTCGGAACAAGTCACGTGACTTGGATCCACTGCCGACTTGACTTTTGAAGAAATGTGTGGATCAACTTCTGAGTCAGTAATGCCGTTTGGTTTGAAACCTGCCACTATAATCCCGCTGCTTAGGAGATTTAAATTGGATGTGTAGATAATATATGAAGAATTATCGTCCAATTTCTAACATTCCTTTCATCTCCAAATATATTGAAAAGGCAGTAGCAATATGCATAATGACCTCAATGATGACGGTTATCAGTCTACTTATTGAAGAGGTCATTCAACAAAAACTGTTCTCTTGGAAATTGCACAGTGAGAGGACTGACGCTCTTGATGAAGGATCCATGACTGCTTTAATTATGCTTGATTTATCTGCGGCTTTCGATGTAATCGATTATCCAAGAATTACTGTATGTATATCAAACCAGTTGATGAAATTATTAAACGGCATAATATTAAATATTGTTATGCCGATGATACACAAGGGTAATAACTTTAAAGCCATGTGATAAATGGAATTATATTTCATATTCAATTGAAACTTCTATTTAGATGAACAGCAACATGCTGAAATTGAATAAGGATAAAACCGAATTCATTGTTTTTTTATCGAAACAACATGTGAGAAAACAATGAGAATCTTTGCATTAAGGTAGGATCCAGTTATATAAATTATTCCGTGTCTGTAAGAAATCTACGGCTTATATTGGATAATACTCTATGAATGGAGAAGCAGGCGAATACAATATGTAAATCCTATTATTATCAATTAAGAAATATCGGACTTACTCATAAGTACAGAAATTATGAGGCATGGAAGTCTTTAGCTCCAAGCCGTTATTATTTATCGACTGGACTATGCCAATGCACTGTTATATAATAACTCCCCCCCCCCTCTTTGACAAACCATCTACAGCGAGTGCAGAACTGTGTGTGTGTGTGTATGTTTGTGTGTGTGTGTGTGTGTGTGTCTGTGTGTCTGTCTGTCTGTGTCTGTGTAATATGCGTATGCGTTGTTGTATTACAACGACGATGCTTTATTTTGCAGTTTACACACATTTTATTAGCAGTAATAATATAAAACATTTACCTGTTAAAATAAAAAAAACACAGCAATATTAATGCCAATAATAATAATAATAATAATAATAATAATAATAATAATAATAATAATGTGTATCAAATAAAGCGCACCCTATAAATTTAAGCCATTTAAATGCGAGCTGTTCAGTGGCTCAGTCAATAGACCAAGATGGTCTTTACTTAAGTGTTCTCTGCTTTAAGACCCGCTACCCGCGGCTAGAACTTCTGATCATCTCTTTCAGCCACTTTAGCCCGCAGTCAATGGTCCAACTTATTGTTGTCCATTCAAATAGAGAACGTCTGTAACTATTATACGTCAATTTGTCGATATTTGCCGATTCAATCATCCATGAGTGACATATCGAGAGAAATAATAATAATAATAATAATAATAATAATATGTAATTGTTTTATGTTTATTACTAGCAATTAATAATAATAATAATAATAATAATAATAATAATAATAATAATAATAATAATAATAATAATAATACCCTCGGTTAAAATACTAACAATGGTAGTTACAGCAGCGCTAGCAGTAGCAGCAATATCATCTCTTCGACTACCATTCTCTCTAGAGGTAATTATTCGCAGATATATATTATTACCGAAAAAACCTACAATTTCTCGACACACCTAGTTCGACGTTAATTAACAATAATTCAAACTAAAATCGCTTCCTTTCCTCACCCGTTTCAATGAAGCCAGCAGTTAATTTCCAGTAATTAACTTTGTTGCCGGTAGTCACCTTTTTGTCCTCGTCAGCAAACAGACCAATCCCCAGAAGATTCTCGACCATTGAGATAATTACACCGGCAAACATGATGTCATTACTGTCTCTATGGCAACCGTTTCTGCGGTCAACACGGAAGTCCGCCGGCTAATCAATAGCCATCTACCGTTCTATTGAAAGCGACCTTAATTATTGTTCATCTCTCTAAATTCTGACAGAGGTCAATTTCAGGCGTTATGGCTAATCCTACGTCTATGAGTATCCATATACCTCTACACATATTATCACTAGCTGGGGCTAATATCGGTATATACCAATCAACCAGATTATTAAATATCTAACCGTGCAGTGCGTCATTTGGCGCGCTAACCTTCATTTGTCATTTGTTTGCAGGTGAATATCAACAGCGCCTTTGAATAGCCCGATAACATATCAATATCATCACCAACTCCAGATACAAAACGGCTACAAAAGTTTATAACGATTTAACAGGATCGTATTAGGAGTATATAGGTGTTACATATATGTATGACGCGTGATTCTATACTACAGTACGTGTTTGTTTACTAAGATAGATATATCTTATTGTTTTATTTCAGTTACCATGACAAAAGCTGACGAACACGAATATCGCTTGGTACGCGACCTGATGCGTAACTACGATCCGCGGATAAGACCTTCACTGAACGCCTCTATTCCGTTGAATGTAACATTTGGCTTGGCACTAGCACAGATCATAGACGTGGTAAGTGGGCTAGGATGATATTTCGCTATCTCATGCGTAGATCCGGGGCACGGAAGGGTAATCGTACGCGGGCGCACGCAAAGCCAAAAGAAAAAGCTCCCACGCACAAACAACTACACGCACACGCCCAAAAGCAGGTACACCTGTGCAGGCCCCCTAATATATATATATATATATATATATATATATATATATATATATATATATATAAGAGAGAGAGAGAGAGAGAGAGAGAGAGAGAGAGTGAGAGAGAGAGAGCGTCTATATAAAAACAATTTGTTTTTATATAATGAACAAATATTAAATAACGTTGTGGCATTATAATTCTACACTCATAGAGATTCACGTCGAGTCGCGTTTAAAAAAATAATAATACTTATTAAAAATGAGACAACACATCAGATCAGTTAGTTCATGTAGCATAGCTCGGTGATATATTAATTAATCTGTTTGTTAGTTTTTTTCTGGTATGGTAACAGATTCGGAACATGCCTATATATTCTATTAGATAGAATACAGATGGTAATTGACAAGGTTAAATAGAATAACTGTCTCATTTTATGCCGTTTTAAAAGGGTGTTCATTCATGACAACAATATATAACTCATTAATTGTTTCTATGTCACAGTGTAGAGATATTTAAGCTGACCATCTCTTTTCTCTGAGCATACTCCTATCAGGTGTGTGTGTGTGCGTGTGTGTATGCGTGTGTGTACATGTGTGCTTGCATGCGCGCGCGCGTGTGTGTGTGTGTGTGTGTGTGAGAGAGAGAGAGAGAGAGAGTAGTTGTTGATGATGATGATGATGATGATGATAACTATCACCACTTCTTTAATTCGTTTACTACTAATATGAAAATTGTATTATAACTAACTTTTCGTAAATATAAACAACGTTTAGAAGTCACAGACGACCTGACATAAGTAACTGCTTCATTAACGTCAGTAATGCGATCCGGAATCGGCATCTCCATATTAGCAGCGCCCCCTGTTGGCCGGCATTCAGTGCGAAGAAGTTAGGAACGTTTCTATTTGGCCAGAACACACTAGAAAACACATGTCCGTGCTAACACATCAACGACTGGCCGGCAATCCAGGCCATTCCCCTTCTTTACACACCACTAATGAGTTGATCTCCGTCACCGTATAAATCTCCACGACGTTTCTAACACACACACACACACACACACACACACACAAGGGGGACGTTATGGCGCGGAGACGAAACGTCATTGGGACAAAACGTCGCGATGAAAGTAACCGGAAATCGGCTAGCCGCGTTAGCAACAAACGGTACCCGGCCGAATATATACGAGAACATTAATTGTTGCTAACTGCTGCCGCTGACTGAAGGGTCGGCTTGGTTAATGCTGGAGTTACATTCTCCGTCATATATGATATTGTTCCGGTAATGTATGGCCGACAAACGTATGAGGAAAACTGTTTTGGTTTTTTCGTAGCACGAGCATCTGACATTATTTATGGCGGGGTGGGTGATTGCTATGTTTATCGGCTCCGCTGGTCTCACCTGGGACTTATTGCCTGAGGGGGCAACGATGTTGTGGCCTTTTATTCAAAGGTGAGGCATCCCCCACACACGTCTAAGGAAAAATGGCATTCGATTCCACCAGCTTCAAGTCTACAGTTTCAATACCAGCAGATATAGTATTACCAAATATAATGTCACCAAAGGCTAACGAATGCAATGCTACCATATGCAATGCTACCAAATGCATGCTACCAAATGCAATGATACCACATGTGCTGCGGGAATTTCCAACGTTCCGTTATGTATTCCTTTGGTCACGACATGCTGATATCCTTTGTTGTCATTTTACGATGGCGTCTGAAATGTTGGAATAAATAGTCTGACCACTGATTTAGTAGTCAGAAAGTAACGGATTCTCCGTTCGAAACCACACATGGTTCTATGTTCTCAATGGGTAACTCTGACATTATATTTCATACTTCTCGGGGTGTTAATGTTGATGCTTAAATTTGCAGTTCCTTCCGAATCTGAGTTAAGTTGCACATGGACCTCTTGACGATCTCACTAATTCTTGTCATCAAGACAAGGACACGGTCTGTCATCCTTAAGGATCTACTGAAACAGAATTAAAAACCGATTCATGTTCCTTACTTGTCTAAAAAGTCTGATTAGAGAAGACAATCGTAAGGCACATAGGTACTTTGGCTACCAATGGATATATGTAGTATTATGATGAATACCGGTATATAAAAAGGTTATCTATGAATAATATATATATATATATATATATATATATATATATATATATATATATATATATATATATATATATATATATAGAGAGAGAGAGAGAGAGAGAGAGAGAGAGAGATGGTATTCAGTTAAGTCATTGCTTATGGAATTATCATTTCTTTACACTTCCCCCATCATAATTCCTATTTAATAATGTCATCTCCTGTTATTGGAAAATCCGTGTCGCTCGGATACATCGTTGGAAGACGAATATAAATCCCAATGTTTGACATTGTTCCTTTTCAATATACATTTGGGCCAGCATGCGATATAATAACCCATACATTATACCCCTACTCTAGCTGCTCATAAACAAAACTGGATTAAGGCATAGTACCCAAAGGAGCCGTACATCCGAGAAGAACCGGGAAACGCTTCGATCTCGATCCGGTTACATCAGATCCACCAGCCATCTATACCAAGCGTATACTAATTCAAATACAAACACACGCCGTCGTAAAAGCTACCATCGATTCCCGCGTACTGGATCTCTCAGTAGGGAAGCCAGTATTGGGATTATTTTAGCTTCCCTCCGATCACCCAGGGATCAGATGGACATTTTCTGACGGTAACGCGCTGAGAACGAGGCTGGTTAACTACTTAATTTGGTGCCATCGTTCATCGGGTTTAACACATCACCGTGTCAGATACCTGTCCCAGTAATTGCTCTATTCGCCGACTGTAAACGTCCCACGCTGTTTGTGTACAGAGAGGAAGGTAATTGACAGAGAGTTTGACATTTACGGTGGACGCTCCGACTTGTTGGTTTGTGTGTTTCACTGATCCATTCTAGCCACTTATTGGTTAGCCTTTTATCATCTTGCTTCATGAAACAATAATAGAAACACACGCACGCACACAAGCACACACGCACATACACACGTATATATTATATATATATTTATATATATATATATATACATTTATATATATATATATATATATATATATATATATATATATATGGCATTTATTATTTGTAAGTGTATCTTTTAATAGAATATAAAAAATATGGCTAATACATAAGCATATGTTAATCATTAAATGAGAAAATATTATGCTTTTGGGGTCGAATCGTGATAGCGCAGTTAATTAGAGTATAGGGTCGCGAGTTCGAGGCTCCGGGAGCTGCAATGCTGTCGTGTGGCGACTGGTTCACTCATCCATAAAAATGGGAACCTGACAGAATGTGATGGCTATGTGTTTGAGTAACGCTTTGCGCCTTCAATGACAGCATGCGTTGTGTGCTCCCTTGGGGGTTGTGATGTGTGTTGGGTGGAAACAGGTCTGAGTCACGGAGAGTAATATTGTACAGCGCCACAGAACAGGGTTACCTGGTTCTGGCGCTATATAAACATGCATTATTATTGTATTATTATCATCAGTAAAATCAACGTCGTTCATATTTGAATAGAAACGCAAACAATTTTCGAAATATTACAATAGAATGAAACAATATCTATGTAGTTGTCACTTTTATTAATATGTTGTTTATACTAGACCCGCTTCGGTCATTTTGTATTACAGACAACATGCTAACGTAACGGCCTCATCAACGTAACAGCGCAAAACACGCGGGAACTCAGCGATAGTAACGCGAGATTTTGATATGTCGGAAACTAGAACAGGCGTAAACCGGAAATCAGAATGTACTCTTCACGGTTTTGGGTACATAATCGGATAAACTAAAATGGAGGCAAAAAGTGAAGTACTTAGAATAATAGGTCCTATTTATTAAGACTGTTAGTGTTAAAGATTAGTTTCGCTGTATTATGTCCATTAGAATACACTGTACAATGGCCCACATTTCTAATCCACCTCATATATATCTCCTGGTGATAGCTTGCTACATTATTCTTTATCACTTAGTTGCTCTCTATCTCTCTCTCTCTCTCTCTCTCTCTCTCTCTCTATATATATATATATATATATATATATATATATATACACTCGTAGTGTATCAAATCGGTTAATACATATTTACACGTATTGATTATATATACAGCCTCCTCCCTCTACCTCCAGCTGTGGCTGTGCTATCATGCGTGCGTCACTCTATCTATTTACATCTGTTATCTAAGTACAGATCATCTGGCTTAAATATGACACACGATAATACAACTGAAGCCAACCATGGCATACATAATGTACCAACACTGTATATACCCTTTATGGAGATAGAATAGACGAACATTTGTTTGTATATGTTAGTGTCAGTTCTCTTCTCCGACGAATTGCTTATTTTGTCAGATAACACGTTGTAAAGTAAACATATGTTTATAAATAAATGATAGCATTTAAAAATAATAATATAGCAAATGTTTCTTTTAGAAACATGGCATTGATCGATAAATATTTGAATTAGTTGAATTTAGTCTTTTCACCCGATAAACACATCTTCCGGATACACAATTTCTAATATTTCCTAGTTTGCGCATCCCCCATCTTCTTCCATACGAGTGTGTTATCTTTACGGGTCATCAGTAATTGTATTTGGGTTATCGCGGCTACGAAGAGTTCTCTTTTTGGAGAAAACCCCGAAAAAGCCTATGACGTCGACATTTTTAATAGTATTTTAAACGTCCGCTTTCCCGATAAAATGTCTACCTATATAACTATGGATGAAGCTATGAAGCCAAACAGTTGAATCGGTACTGGACCTCGTCATTAAGCCCCTTAGAGGTCACGTGATCCTTCGCCAGTACTGCGAGTCACGGGTTCATGGCCGAAACACCAATCTGTCCCTCGTTGAAGAACAACGGCCGGAAAATATATGCTCCACAAACCAATCAGCATGCATGAAACGCACCCAATTACCACCATAGACCCCTCTGAATATAACACCAACACCAACTACAACAACAACCACCTGGGAGTGGCAGGGCCTTTCACGTTATCTTTTCATAAGCTTCAGCCATCGCATACCATAACAAATATGGCCGCTATACGTCGGCCTCTGCTCGGAGTGAGTTATGTTGTGATAAAGTTTCGAGTGTCAATGGTTCCGACGATGGTCTCTTTGTCTTGATGGGTTGGCTTCGCCGATGGGATGGTCGAAAATACGACTTTCCCGAGGGGGGATGCTGGTGGGGGTGTTTTGATTGAAGGACACCGTGCGCATGCGTAAGACGCTTGGCCAATGACGTCATCGGGTTATTGGGTGGAATCGTCCATCGTTTGTTGTTTGTGTGTGTACACGTGCGTAATAGTAGGATAGGGTCTGGGTGTCGTGAGTACGCCACACCAATATATATATATATATATATATATATATATATATATATATAGCCCGGTGATGTTGTTATATGGACAACGGCCGCCGTTATTGTTGTTTATACCGCGCTGTTGCACGTGCTGTTGCAGTAACAACAACTGCTACTACGTTTGCCTATCAACATCACTACATCTAGAACTGGTACTACTACGAATGATGGTATCAATACGACTGGTGCTGCTACTTCTAGTATTACTACTGCTGTAGGCACTACAACTAATACTATACTATTACTACTACTATTGCTTCGTTTACTACTGTTAAATTTGTTCTATCACTATTTTTAAATAAAAATAATAATATGTAACTGGTTTGTGTTGATTACTAGCAACTGTAAATAAAACAAAATGACGAGGTAGTATTAGCTGAGTGAACACTGATTATTATTAATAATTATTAATAATACTAATTAATTATTAGCTGAATGTCATTTTGACATGTCATAATTTCCTATCAGTCATTGTTGCATATAATTTATTAAGTGGTAATTAGTTTTATTTACTTGTGACTGACATTAATCATTGTGTGTGTGGTTATACCTGAAGGGAAGATTAACTTTAGAAATGTTACCAACTTTCAAACCTCCGAGTTCGGCTTCTAATACACCTCGTGCCCGTCTTTGTGCGAGGTTTCCGTAGGGTAGTCGCCCTTGGCCCCCAGATATCAGGTGTGACCAGAAGCGAGGATAAACAAGACACTCACTCACTCACTCACTCACTCTCATCGTAGACGGACTACCTTCATGTTTTGATAAAGACGATTGGGGGGGGGGGGTTCATAAGTAGCTCATGTTATAAGATGTTAATTAAGGTGACGCAGTACAGGTAAATGTTAGCGATTTTATTTACCCACTCTTACGTGTATGGCATTTTTCTTGCTTTTGATAATTTAGAATCAGATTTAGATTCCCTATTCATATCGTCCTACGTCTAATCACGTGATGCAGTTAACAGAGCCCTGCTTAACAGAGTGCCAGGTGTCGAGATCGGATCTCAGTAATAGCTATGTCTGAGGATTGTTTCATAATCCAGCAAAAGACTTCAACCTGGTCTTACGTCACGGGTCGTGGACTGATGACAAACTGGTCAAGACAATCACTGACTCACCCGGTTACTCCCGAAGAAATTACGATTTATCTCGTATCCTCTGATACTGTTTATAATCTGTTGTTGGGGTTGGAAAAATCCCTTTTGGTTTTATTGGTTTTTTTCCCCCGAAACAACCCCCTTTTCCCTTTTTACTGGTATATGTGCAACAAGCATTGTGTAATATTGTACATTTTCTTAATTGACCAATTATTTAGCCAGCATATATTATGTAATCCTGACACATTTCGTATTCCTGACAGAATTTATTTACAAAATTTCTTTCCTTTATTACCATTTCACAAAGAGAAGTAACCAATCTAAAATAACTTCAAGAAATTAGATAAAATTAATCACAATGATGCTAAATTTGCGACGGGAGGGAGGGAATCTTATTACCACTTTAACACTACCATGTGGCGTTATTGATATGATGGAACTGAATAAGTCCAGATCTTTGGTAAATTATACACACACAAGAAACACACATCGAAAGTGCTCCCCTCCAGGTTAACCACTTAAAACAGTCTGGATATGGTAGGCCCCGCCCACGACACATATAGCAATGTAAACTGCACAGAGAGATAGGGACACAAATGAATGTGATTGCTGTTGAATATGATTGCTATTTAGTAAACTATCTCCTTCAGGTATTTAGAACGGGCAAGGCAACCGTAACTGGCCACCGATGAGCTTAATAATTAGCTCAAAACGTGGATTACAAACTTGATTCCTCATTTGTGCCACGTTTGTTTTCTTCTGTTTATTTCACCATTCTACAAATCTCTACCCTCAAAACCGTTTAGCGTTTATGATTATATCCCGAGCCGATGTAGGTCTTCCTTCGAGTATGCTGTACGTTCTTTTCTTTAGCGAAACATGTGTCAACACGCGGTGTCAATCATCTGAACTAAGTACTCACGTATGGCTGAATGGGCAGATACCTGCCGAGGTTAACGGGTAGTGGCACATACCTAATGTGGCACCTAAAGGACGAGAACTAGGGACATCTAGATAAATGTCAAGTGTCTTCAACAGAACAACCAACCTAGCACTTTAACAGCTCAGCTACGGTATTTGTGACAAGCAAATAACACGTTAAGTATTGTGTTGTTTTTAACACCTGTATTTGTTCCTATCAGCCATAATATAACGTATTATTAATAGGTGTTGATGCGTTCGTTCTGAATCATGTGATCCATGTGTCACTCACTCACTCACTCACTCACTCACTCACTCACTCACTCACTCACTCACTCACTCACTCACTCACTCACTCACTCACTCACTCACTCACTCACTCACTCACTCACTCACTCACTCACGCACACACACACACATCAATATGGCTTTCGTTCAAGACACTCCACTATACATCCAATTATACATTTACTTAATCACTGTGCTCAAACAAGGCTACACTGTGTGATCTCTCTAAAGCGTTCGATGTGATAAGTCACAACATTCTTCTTCAGAAATTAAATAATTATTGTATTCGTGGCACAGCAAACAAATGGTTTGAAAATTACTTGTCTGATAGAACCCAATATGTTGAACTTGGCTAATCTAAGTCTTCTTTGAGAGAAATAAAGTGTCTGGAGCCACAAGGGTCCATCTTAGGTCTCTTACTTTAGGTTGTTTACGTCAATGATATCGGTAAATCAAGTAAATTTGATATTTTATGTTTTGCCGACGATACAACTTTATATTTGTCCCATTATAATTTGAATACACTCTACATCAACGTCAATAAAGCAATTAATGATTTATATGAATTGTTCTGCGCCAATAAACTTACATTGAACGCCAATAAAACAAACTACATTTTTATAAATCCGAAAACAGCTAGATGTAACTTGGCGGAATTCAATGTAAATATAGTTGACATAACATTGGAAAGAATTGGCTTAAAATGTACTGATCAGGAAACTAAATGTCTTGGCATCTATATTGATGAAACATTAACATGGAAAAACATCCCATGTAAATAGTAAAATATTACGAGCCATTATTTCAATAATCAAGTAACACACTTTTTACCATATGACAGCCTAAGAATACTTTATTTGGCACTAATCCAACCGTATTTGTCCCAATATGAACAAGACAGTTAAACTATAAAATCGTGCAATTCGCACCATCAATAAAACTGGATTCAACAGCCATAAAGACCCGTTATTCAAACGGTCAGGTATTTTAAAACTGAAGGATTTATATCAATACCAAACCACCTTGTTTATGCTCGATTTTATTAATAATAGACTACCACTATCATTTAATTCGACATTCCAATTTAACCATCAAATTCAGAATATCCACACAACTAGACAAACCAATTTACTTCATATCACACGTTACAAGTGCAATTTTGCTAGTAAACTCGCACTATATACATTTCCACACATATGGAACAAATGGTCTAGTATGATTCCGAATAATTCATCTCGAACACATATTTCTTGAGTGCTTACCATAGCTCTGTGAAATGCACCTATATATTATTGTAATGACTGTGGCTCAAAGTAAGTGCTGTACTTACCTATATGTAATGGCTGTCTATCTTGTCATGCTACGTTTGGTGTCCTCATCTCATGTTATATAAAATAAATTATCCTGGTTTGATTTGAAAGGATGCACGCCGTCTCTAATTCTCTGATACAATTATGTTTTAGTTATTATTTACGATAACGCGAATTCAATGCTCCTCATTGCCAAATTAATCTGTTTCATATTTCTCGTGTTCTGATAATAATATTATTTATAGGGGCTAGTAGGAAGACAGCACATGCTATACTGGTCCCACAATTTCTACATTGTACGTATGTTATATTAATATATTTTAATTAGATACATACATACGTTAATTTACTGCTCTTTCGTGCTGATATACCAGCATGTATTCCGCTAACAAGTGATTTCTCGTGCGCGAATAAACCAATATCTTTAATAATAACTGTAATCAATCATGTTAGAGAGATGACATGTCTGCCATGATAAGCTGCTAATCAGATACATCTACCTCTAAGTCCTCATAACCAGAACCGGGGTCATCGTATGCATATCGCCTGGTCCTCATTCTGTCTTGTAGCCACATCTCGAATGCCTCTCGGCATCATAAGCCTATAATGGTGGACCATCACATATATAAACACAAACATCTACTACATCGGCTTTGCTAATGTTATCACACAATCAGAGGAGACAAACAGGTTACATCACGCTCTATCCTCGCTCACAACTTGGATCAGCACAGCCCTATTTAGGAAGTCCATGCGAACCCTGATGCCACATCAAGTATTTTGGCAGTTTTTGGTCTGGAAAATGTGTATTTTCGTTAATTTTCCATTTATAGATAATGCACTAGGAACATTAATTAATTAGAAAGGTAACATATTTATGAAATAATCCTATTAGATTCTATCGACTCATCGATACCATGCCTTCTATTTGGAGTATGAAGGTAAATGACGCACTTAGCACAAGGCAATTTAGTTTATCCATACGTACTCTATATATAAACAAACACATATCCACCTATTAAATGTAAATAAATTCACGTGTGTGGATTTGTAGTGCGGGAATTGAGCTCAGACAACCTCCGGGATTGTCCAGACTCAGATAAATTAGGTAGTTTTGGATATTTTTGTTTCTAGTTTTTCAATTATTTAAATTAAAGATACCGAACGGCATATAGTATCACATATCTGTCGCTTTGCACTCAGTTTCAACTTGAAATCAAACTGAAAGAATAACGTCTTGGCACAAATATTCGTTGTCCAATCAGCTTCGTCGTTCCACGTTATAGCCCTTCATTATTCAAAAAGTCTCCGTGTGAGATCTTACGTGATTGGCTGCCGGAATATTTTGATTAAATAACGCACGCATTTCGCTCTGCAAAACAACAATACAAACTCATGCAAGCTGGACACCGAGACATATTTCGATATCAAAATAAAAGATAATAGTTGATTTTATATATATATATATATATATATATATATATATATATATATATATAATATATATATTACAGTTAATCTGTATAATCAGGTAATATGCATATTATATAAAATATTTCAGGTAATATATTCATACTCATACTCACTCATGCTCATCCGCTTCTGATTTTAGTTAAGCTACATAACCTGTATCAGGTCGAGGCCTTTCTAAATTAGATTCTTTTAAATTACATGCATCATGCACCGAATAATGGCTATAGTTATACTGCCGCCAATGATTTTCAGTCTGATTTAGTGAGGGTGTATTAACGAATTCACCAGGCAACATATTCCATGAGTTTAGATATCCCGTTGATGTAGTATTGTTGCCTGATATTTTTCACTGATCTTTCTTTCTTTAACTTGAAACTGTGACCCATAGTGAATGATTTATATGATTTCATGTACTCAGCATCTACTGTATACATTCCAGATATGTGTTTATATGTATCTATTATGTCACCTCTAGCTCATCTATAGTAGAGGATGGGTAGATCTAGAGCAGTAATTATGTCAATATAAGACACGTCCCTGAATGGCGGGGCTAATTTTGTTGCACGACATTGGGCATTCTCCAACACTTCACGGCCTTTTTTTAATACTGGGCACCAGGTAGTGTTCCCATACTCCAAATGTGGCCTAACAAGAGAGGTGTACAAGGTCTTCACTGTTGCATTATCAAGGTACACATATGATCTTCTGATCAGGCCTAATAGTTTGTTAGCCATATTTACCTTTTATCACAATGCATGTTGCATGTCAACTTGCTGGCAACCTACACACCAAGATCTTTTTCTAGTTCTGTGGTCTGTAAGTTAACCTGGACTCCCTCTTCGTGCATGTGATACTCTATGCGTTTATTACGGCTATCAAGTCTTGAAGTATCTAAGCTTGTTCTTTGCGTCATCTGTGTGCTTGTGTGGACAACCTCTGGCATGTCGCTAATGAAACAGATAAATAGCAATGGCCCAACACACTACCTTGAGGGATTCCACTCAGAACAAGCGCTACCAGTGACTTCATGCCAGTGATTTGCTGATTTCTTTGAAATAAAAAGTCCACTCTCCATTTCCGTATTTTACCTGATATGCCACATCCTTTGATTTTCATCAAGAGTCGCTGATGCGGAACAGAGTCGAATGCTTTTGCAAAATCAATATTTATATCCACTAATTCAGTGTCTGTAAGGCTTTTGAATGTATCCGGCATATTGTTTGTATCTTCTCTTGTGAATACAGAAGAGAAAAAGTTGTTTAATACATTCACCTTCTGTTTGTCTGTGAGACTACCATCTTCGCGAGCTAAGTGTGCAATGCCTGTTCTTATTTTAAGTTTAGATTGTGCGTATTTATAGAAGAGGTTTGGGTTTTTCCTACTCTCTTTTGCTAGTTTATTCTCAATCCCACCTTCTATCTAGCCTTTGCTGTCATGTATATTGTTCGTTTTCTCTCATTTTGTATATGTGATCTTGATTTGGGGATGTGTTTGTCCATCAGATGCTTTATGTTGTTCACTAACTAGTGTCACTTTTCTTCAATTCTTGACTCACCCTGATGGGTCCAAAACAGTGTCTGTGCCTCTTGCTTCATAGCAACATAATCTCCTTTGTGGTATTGAAATTTCGGTGTTTTCAGGGCTGGCATCTGTGTAACACATAAAATCAAAAGTGATACATAAATCATGGCTTTTTCCTACAGGTGTATTTAGGGCCAAGTTGTCAACCATGCCTTCTTCGTTTTTGATTACTAAGTCAAGTATAATTTGGTGCTGGTCAGCTCTGTAGTGTGTTAGGTCGGTGATATGCTGCTGAAGGTAATGGTCCATGAGTACTTCCAAAAATGTTGTGGATGGGTTTGTTAGTGTGTTAGGCGGGGTTCCATTCTTCCCGTTAATTTCACCATAGTGGCATTGTGCATCAAGTGGTCATGGTTGTCCCTGTTGGAATCGGGTGATCTATAAGCCACACCAATCACCAGATTGTCTGCTCCCTTCAGGTTCAGTTCACACCATAGGGATTCTTCAAACTTATCTACTCCTGCTATGTGGCTGATGGTTGCATTTAAATGGAAATGGGACTTGGCATACAGGATCACTTTCCACTTGTTTCTTCCTTCTAGGTTTGTGTGATGATCAATAGCCATCTATGTGGAATTCCTGTGTTTCAGGATCCATGTCTCGTTTTTTGTCAAAATTACGGTTATTTCTATCACAACTAGGTTGTGTTCATGAATTAGTGCAGAGAGTTCTAAAAACTTGTTCAGCGAGGTGTCTGTCTGTCCTCAGCTCGTAGTCCTCTTTCCTCTCCAACAGACTCATATCTCTGCCTATGAATGTGTTTTTCTTGGTCTGCCAATTAACCATTAATGGCCTGCTCCTACCATCTTTCTTTTCTCCTAATCTAATCGTGTCGATGACATCAGCTTCCAAGTCTATACCTTCTTGACATATGGTTTGGAAGTGAACCTGATCCTGCATTCTTCTGTTGCTTCCGTCATCAGACGTATATTCCGGAATTCCATATGCAATGAGATTTTTTATCGCTCTTGTCATTCCTGTAGTTCTTTTAGATTTTAGTCTGGATAGGTAGGTACCTGGTCCTGGTTTCCTAATTTGTGGTTCAGCATCTGCTATGATCTGCAACTTTGTGTCAAATGATTTCACAATGTCAGCATAGGTAAGTTTTATTTCTGTTTCTGCATTTTTGACTTTCACATGCAGTGTTGTCACATTATCTTGATTATACAGATTAACTATGATATATATATATATATATATATATAATATATATATATATATATATATATATATATATATATATATATATAGAGAGAGAGAGAGAGAGAGATAGATAGATAGATAGATAGATAGATAGATAGATATATAGATAGATAGATAGATAGATAGATAGATAGATAGATAGATAGATAGATAGATATACATATGTGTTTTCGACTGTAGTGCTGGTTCGGCAATTCCTCTTTCATGAGTCCATTCCTGGGTTAACGAGTACATTATCTACTGTCTGAAGGCAATATATACTGGCTACTGTAATCCGTGTTCTGGAACAATCTGGATATACAATCTGGTAATCTACTGGTGAGCTAGGATCATCACAACTAGCACTCATCAATCATCAATGCCATCAACAGAAGCATTAGTAGTAACAGCACCACTAATACCAATATTATCATCATCATCATCATCATCATCATCACCATTATCATCATCATCATCGTCAGGATCATCCTTACTAGGTTCATCAGTCTTTTAGTGGGAGGAAGGAATGGATAAAGATGGTTTAAAAAAGAGATCCGTTCAGGTATTAATTAAGTCCCTTGTTGGAATGACATTTATATCTGTCAAACATATAATCATTTATTACGACCGAGGGAACACAATTAGACAGAAACATAAAATCCTTCCTCATAGTCTAAGCCTCAATTTCCGCATATATCTCGTTTTAAATTAAACAATTGTATTACACAACATGAAGTATCCGCAATATTTCCGCCTACGCACGCACTACTCGTCATATATTAAACGCATTAAAGCTTGAAATTAGTATTTGCCTTTAAGCTTCCTACCGTTATATAGACCTATCTGCCATAAATGCTTGATGCTCCTTAACCTTGGAATTGCCAAATTAGGTAAATACCTCTACGTAAAGGTCGTATCAATGACATTTTATTAGTCGTTATCGTAGCTTCCGATTCAGCGATCTTTCTAAAGGGAAGCTTAATTCCAAAGCCAGTGTTTCACGAGGCGGCCTTGTTGGGGAACACTGCGTGAAACCGATTTACTGATTCAAATCTGATTTACTGGACGAGAATCAAGACCAGTGCGACATCTAGCGGCAGCTGAGAAAATACGGTTGTGGGTGGGGAATGAGAGGCTGGATCACAAGCAAAGAGCTGTACAGACTGGCCGGCGATGGAATTACTATATCGAATCCTGTCTCTAAAGCTTTTTTCGTGACACACACACGCGCACACACACCGCACACTCACGAACACACACACACACACATTCACACACACAAACACGAAGATATTCAGGTTTTTCCTTCTTTCCTTTTTTTGAAAACTATTATAGTTTTTGTATGGATGACTTATGAAGCTAAATAGCTGAAGTTATATATTATTAGTTTATGGTCTGAAACAGTTGATATAACCAGTATTATTGTTCTTTATTTAAAACTTTTATCACGTTTATAGTAACTATAAGTGCACATTTTATAGAATACCTAAACGTTTAATCGAACCCGAACATTTCATGAAATAGATCTATCCAACGGTATATATATATATATATATATATATATATATATATACACATACATACATATATATATATATCATCATCATCACATAGATTAGCACATATCCAGTTATTTCCAGCATTTAATATACATTTAAAACAAACAGGAGAATGTAAATAGACACCAATGAGAATGTTCTGATTAGGTTTATTTCTCCTAAATAATTACATTATTGACAAAGGACTATTGTTTGGTACTCCACAAACACTGAATAACATAGATTACGGACTTTTTTAATGTGACCGGTTAGGTACGGGCCATGTTATGATACAGTCCGTGTTTTAATGCAACCTATATTTTACTAACGTCCACCTGCTGCCGTTATCAAATACGTTATTCCATCTATTACACAGTGATGACAATGTAAATCTTATTTTCTTTGTTTCACGATGTTACTATTGCTGTTGTTGTTGTTGTTGTTGTTGACACTTCTAGAACACTTTACTGAATTGATACAAAATAATGAATGTTTTCCTTTATAAGGTGTTTCTTGATAATAACTAGTTTCAGGGGCTTCCGGCTCTTATGCTTATATAATAACTTATCTCATAAATAAAGCTCCTTTGTTTACATATATTTGCTTATCAGATGACGCAGGTTTTATATTAATTTTCATAAAAAAACACACAAAAATAAAGTTTTTCGCCTGCCTCTGCTTCTGCCATTTTGTAAATACTCAATCATGATTTCTTTAGAATAGTTTCGTGAAGCATGTTAATTCTTCTTGAATTACTTATCTACCTTTTCTACTTATCTACCTAGATTTTGCTTGAATTCTGAGTTACACTCATCAATGAACTGCCGTTTTGCTAAATCATAGCGCCACCGACGGCTGTATGTTGGTGGATTTCGTCCCCACACGTCTAGTTCGTTTTGCTATCGCCAGATGGCTACCATGTAGAATGCTAGACCTATTGTTTTGCTGTTCATTACACATGTATGGCGAATATCGCTTACTGGCCAACTAATTGGTATTAAATTTTTAGTTTTTAAACTGTCAAATATGAAGAGAACTTTGAAGATGTCACTTTGTAATACCATACTACCGTATTGCTTTGTATCGCTGGCTGGTGGCGCCATATTACGTTTGCATATTCCGTGTTTCGACATGCCAATATCTGCTGCCGCCCGTCTACGATTAATCGTGTCAGGTGAGTCTTACCTTTCTAGACGCATGCTGCGCTATATTAACATATATTGATTAGACAGATCAGTGTATAATGACTAATGTCAACGCGTTCGTTATTAGTCGAGGGCACGCTGCGATATATTAATACCTATGGATTATCTATGTACCTGCGCTAACTCATATAGCCAGTTCATTACTTCCTCGTCGTGTGATGTGCCAATATACGCCGCTGACTCACAGCCTTTCAATAACCGCTCGCATCGAGCACATGGTTATGGTTGATTTTCTTCGCCTAATGTCATCTGTCACTATAAGTATTGACATATTGAGCAGCCCGGTCTCCCGGTGAGACTTGTTGAGCTGTTTCTACCAGTTAGTGGCATTCTGTCATCCATCAACACACGCATAAACACACAAACACACACACAAACACACACACACACGCTGACATTCTACCATGTAGAGATGACTCGGGTCGGATTTAGCATTTACTCGTCTCCGTAGGTAATGGTATGCTGTTGTCGAATTATGCGGAGTATCGGCTTTGAGTTTCTCGAGTTTAATTGATTACATATTTCGCAGCTTTTAAAACGAACTATGTGCAACAATGTGACATACCTATGTAAAACATTTACGTGTTGAGCCCAACTAGCCGTGGTTGCGGGATTTATGATTTCATTCTGCTCAACAGTCCAACCCATCAGATGTATACTGAAGAAGACTAACTGTCATCTCTTCTACCTGAAGACTACAAACTCCCAGATCATCATCACCTAGCAGCATTGATTATAGGTAAATCAACATTTCGAGCAGACATCATTACCCCACTACTAATGAAAGACACCAGCGATTTTTACCTCAAATTTCAACAACAAGATTCGCCGGCAAACTATCGAACTAACCGAGGTTGTCCTGTTCTGTTCATCCTACAATATATGCTGCATTTTACCAAGAGCAATATTCTTACCAGCGTTCGGCCATATTGCGTCGATAAATTAGAACATCCAGTCATCATCGGAACTTGGTAGCCAATACGATCGACACGTATCCGTAGGTCCAGAGTTCGAGACCCGACACTAGGATTAAAATTCTTAGAACTTGGTGAAAGTGAATTTGGTTTATTTGTGAAATAGGTACCGACTGCTTTTATACACCCGTGGATGGTGAGAAGGTGTGGATTTACAAACACGAGTTAGATCATCGATTTTAGGCAGCCTTCGGACTGGCTTTATAATAGTTATATTTTAAAATATTATAGGTTAAGGTAATCAGAACATCAAACATTCATCGGGCATCACCTTTATGCAGCAACATGTGATAGATAGATAAGTTTCCTCAAAGGATTGAAAGTTGCGTTGAAAGCCCCCGTAAACAAACCTAAATGGGCCAGAGAAGCTTATATCTGTAAATTGTAACTAAACAAGATATATTTCAATGTGACATTTTCATCTTTGTATAAATCATAAACCTGGACCGGCAATCCAGTTGACTACTGGTGTCTAGGATAAACAAGGGGTCAATACTTCAGAATGTATTCGATTACGAAGACGAATAGTTTGCCTTTTCTGCCAAAGTATACGAATACGAATATTGTGAAGTTGGTATTCGCATATATTCGAATACCGAATACGAATACCCTATGTGTGATCTAGGACAGCCAGATTTCTAACGCCGACCTAAGTCTGAAGACTTTTTTATTTTTCGCTTCACCCCACTTAAATTACAAGCGTAGATTGCTCGATCCATTAAGTCTACAATATATCCAGATACCTGGCCCTAAGACAACAAGATGTTACGTCTTATTTCAAATAATTCATAAGTATATCCTCAGGTGGCTAAAAGCCTGTACTTTTAGTATTATAATGATCATAGCCCGCGGGGAGATATGGTTATATGCGTTGTTGGTCCTCGTATTTCAGAAAAATTGCATTACGACTGGTTAATTCGAAGTGCAGTGGACAATATACCCATCATAAAGTCGCTGATCCGGTTTGTTCGCCGAAGAACCGCCACCGAATAAAGATAAATTGCCAGCTGCTGTATCCCAACATATCCTGGGCTTGATACCGGTTCGTGACTATTCCTCGAGCCATTTGATCCCTTTAGAACACTGCAGACTAGGGGTCTCTCTCTCTCCCTCTCCCTCTCTTCCCGCTCGTCCTCTCCCCCTCCCGTATCTCTCGTCATTTGTCACATGTTATGGTCTCCACGACCGTGGAAGACGAGAGCGGGGTGTTGGCCTCATCGTGGCTTACTGGTAGTAAATCATTACGAGCATGAATTACCTGAGGCTGGACGCCAGGAGAATTCTTCGTTGGCTTACAACGCATTTATGTTTGCCATTTCGCAGTTTAGACGAGGCATTTATCGGGTTTGAGCAATTTATGATCTCCACATCTACGCCTCGGTGGTGACGTAGTTGTTTACATGCTTAAAAATGAAGTCTCTAAGTAAACGTAACTCAGCCAGAATGTATATATATATATATATATATATATATATATATATATAGAAGTTTCTTCTGCATCTCGTTTGATGATTTCGAACCCTTTTCCGTCTAAATCGAGTCATGACATATGAACATATTTCAACATTTTCGAAAGATACACTTTTGGCTCTCCGTAGAAATATCGAACCAATCTGGACGTTGTTATGTGTCGAGCGACAATACACTTACATTGTGTTGTCCTGTTGGCGGTGAGGGGCTGTTGGTGACCTCTGTTTGGTACGATCAAGGGCAAAACGATTCGAAACGGCCCGATTTTGGTCAGTCCTATTGACCAAGCTTCTGTTGTTATCAGTTTGGATGTGTATGAGCGTTCCAGTGCCGGTATGTAGAGGCTTTTCTGGCGATGTCTTACAGTGCTTGTTCGGTACTTCTTTAGTAGCTTCATTAAATAGTGCTCGAAGGAATGTTTTTTTGGTCAGCTATCGGTGAGTAATAAATACTTAACTGAAATGTTCTTTAATGAGCAACAGTCATTCTCTCGATCGGTTTATTGCCCGGATCGTGTGCTTTCTCGGTGGATGATTGGCACGCCTGATAATTCAATCAAATAAATCAAATATTATGATGTAATTTCTTCGGAATTGTTTACTACCGTGCTGTTCGGGTAATGATCGAATTATGTTGATTTCTTTTCGTGGGTTAATAAATGTTTTGTAGATTTTTATGCCTGAAACGTCTCCCATGAAATCGGAGTTTGATATCCATTCAATACATCGTCAAAAGACAGCGATTGGGAAAAGTTATTATCTATTTTGATGCAGCCTTTTTAATGGGTCATAATATTACCCTACCGTCATGACCTTAGCTGACGTCGCAAACAGATGACTATTTTTACAATGACAATAATAATAAAAAATATGGGGAGAATTGGTGCTAATTTGGCGCATGACATAATGGGGTCTACTTCAATTTCGACCAATCAACGCCCGCTTCAGATTTACGCCTGCCCACTTAACTGCATTAAGCTTAACTCTAAGCGTCATCTCGCCCTCAGATCTGAATACGCTCATTAAAGAAAAGAACATCATCCCCACTTAAATCTAAACCGCATTGATATAATCGATTAAAAACACGTTCATGTTTTGTGCAAATAACAGGAAATTCCACTTTATTCAACGATAGCTTCTTGGCGTAGGAACACATGACGGCGTCCGGACTAAAAGAAGCCGTATTTAAATACTAAGCGCTATACGATGTTGTCTTCCCAAACCGCCAGGTGTCGGAACTATTAGAGCAGCCATTCTTTGCTTCCTTCGTCACAAAGAGGGTAATTATAATTTTGCCGGTTGTGTGCTATTTCCAACGGCCCCGAGTTGACCTTTGCAAGGAAAGATTGATTGCGAGAATATTCTCTGAGGATGTCATGTTTTGACGAGGTCTTCAGCAACATATCATAGAATTGTTGCTCCTCCGCAGTCGTCTTTCCGTCGACGATAGAGACTTGGGTAATTGGTTTTGCTGAACACTAGTGGCTCGTCACTTCCGCTGGCCGCAGACGACCAAAAGTGAAAATGATCGATTAGCCTATTGAGAAATGGCTAACTAATAAGGGATGATTTGTTGTTAGCCGTCAGTGGGGATTTATCGGCTAGTTGAAATCACAAAATGATGGTCAGCTCTTTGGCTAATGTGTGTCTAAGTGTGAGTGTCAGCTCGCTGTAGTGGGGTTTTAATCAACTGCCAACATAAATAATCGTTTCTTAATTCCTTATAGGCTAGAACTGTTTATTGACTGTAATTTGACTACGATCAAGTCTCTCCATACAGACAAAAGACACACACACACACACGCGCGCGCACACACACACATATGTATAATATATATATATATATATATATATATATATATACGCATTCTGTGTCACTGTCTCCACGTCTCTGCCTTCTCCTTCTGTCGCCTTCCTCCAATGTTCTAGACAAAGAACGACCGTTATCTATCTGAGAGTAGGCGCTGACTTTGGCCCACGACGTAGTCTCTCTCATCTTTCTTAAGGTTGGCCATCTGAAGCGATCCGGGTCCAGTTGAGTCTCTGGGATTTGTCGGGCGCTCTAAATGGCTTTTGCTTGTCGTTGGACGATCACGAAACACGGAGCGGAGACAACGAAACAAACCGAGATCTCGTAACCTACGTAAGAATGCAACAGCCGGAAGCGAGCTAGATTGATTGCCCGTACGATAATGGACGTAATGCGTAGGCTTAATGTTACCATAAGTCTTCCGGCAAATCTCTTCCCACCTCTTCAAGTCAACCAAAGACAGGATTGCTAATTATTTTATTTGTTGCTCTTTTTTTCGGGGGTGTAAAGTTGCAGAATTGTGAGTTTATAACGAATGATAGACGAATTTGTTTTTTATCGATAAACGGGAGCGCATCCGTGGTCTAGTTGGTAGCGCGTTGGACCACATATCGCTACCACCCGAGTTCGAATCTCGGTGTGGGCATTTCTGCAGGGCGTTTCATCTGTCGCTTCGCTTCGTTCATTACCTTTGGAGGTCGCTCGGTCCATTTAGCCTACCGTGTGCACAAAAGTGGCCGTAAAACATCAATAATCATTATGATCTTATCATTTTTGTTCATGATTTTGGTTCAGTATCCTTGATGGAAGATTACGAAACTGTTGGAAGATACGCTTTAATTAATATGTCCATACGAAGCTTTTTAAAGCCGAAGGTCCTGGTCTCAATCTCTCCCACCCTCCGGGGTTCTCAAAAGTCAGCAAAACTTTCATCATTCTGTACGGGCATCAAGTAATTCAGCTGTAAATAAATACTTGACTTCGGTAAGTGACTAGCGAAAGTGGGATTAATTACAAAGTAGTCAATGAGTACGTCATATTAGATGTTGTTGTATGAGAAGAGGCATTATATTGGCTTGGGAAGGTTGTCTTAAAGAATGCTTAGCCTTATGGTTTCTCACTGTAATCGTTTCACTGTGATACGATAATCCATAACATTAAAATAGAGCGTATTTATTGCCAATATAATCTATTTATGCGGCTATCACATTTTATTACATAATCTATTTTAAACGCTCATGGATTAGTCATTAAGATTATTACCCTTGCCGGCGTGCCATCATTGAGTGAAATAAAGTTTCATCGTAGTATATAAAATAAGCTCAGCTGATAGTTACAAGTGTTATCCTCTGCTTATTGGTCTTAACATTGCTGAGAAAAATACTTTGTGCACCAATTATTGTTCATTTCGAAAGGATTATCAAGATGCCGCATGGTGTCGCTTGAAATAAATAAATCAACCAAATGTGTGCGGTTGATGGACGATAAATCAAGTTTGTGAATTAATAAAGGATGACATATCATCTTACAGCGTAAGTCAACTTCGTTATTTCAAATCGACGATTAAACTCAAAATGGTTCCATTTCTTTACTGAGATCTACTTCTTTGTTCAATAAATAAACGAGCTTAACTGAGATTCTCTTTGCTTCCTAAAAAAATTATCTTCTTATCTACCATCCATTCTACCACCCACCCATCCCTTCCTTCCTCCCTCCCTCTCTCATTCCCTCCTCCTCCTCTCTCTCTCCATCCATTCATCCATCTCTCTCTCCATCCATCCTTCCATCAATCCATCCATTTCTCCCTCCATCCTTCCCTTCCTCCATCCATCCATCCATCCATCCATCCAAATCAAATTAATATCAACTGCAATATTCACTATGGAGTGAATATTTCTATTATCTAATCATTATTATATAATCCAGCCTTTTATGTATTGTTCTATTTATTTTCCCTTTGTTCAACATGTCACATAGTTTGTATGGACATAATCTGTTAGTGGTCTAGATATAGATCAAGATATTCATCAAAACCCATACATGAGTGTAAGTGTTGTGTAAGTGAAATAATATCTAGTAGCCTACATAACTTGCGTACGCGATGATTTACTCTGACACAGTTTATTAAATGCTATTAAGATACCCGACGTCGCCCGGGAAATAATTAATACATCTGTACGAGTATGTTTATTTAATGCTGGTTCAGGGCGAATTTATGATGCAGGGGGATCATTTAATCAATGCTAGGTACGGGGCCCGTTTATATAATTCAGGGGCACGCCACTTCCGTGTAAGCTTAATATTATTTCCCACTTGTATCCTCATTTTGTACTCCGGTGACTTCATACCTCAGTTCTCCTGCAACCTCGGGGTACAATGTACCTAAGACACTCACCATTGACTTTTATCCCTACTGAACCTCCCTGGACATTTCTAGTGTTCTCCATGGGGCGCCTCCGTGGTCTAGTGGTCTAGTGGTAGCGTGTTGGACCACAGAGCAACGTATTCAAATCTAGGCTTGGGCATATCTGAAGGTCGTTTCATCTTTGATTTCGCTTCATCACCTTTGGAGGTTGCTCGGTCCATTTAGCCTACCATGTGCGTAAAACAACAAACACCAATCATCATCTAGTGCTCTCTATATTGACTTGCATCACAAACATACGTACATTCAAAAATATGTCTTACAGTTTACGAGTACACAAAGTTAATACAGGTAAGTCAAGAACAGTCACCGAAGAAAATAAAAGAAGATGGGAATTACTTTTTTTAGAAAACACCAAAAGGTTATAAAATGTTCTTTGTTACGGGGTAAGAAGATTTTGATAATTTGCAAGGTGAAAGTTCAGTTGTGGATCTCGTCCTCTTTCTGACACGTTTTGACCGATGCAGGTATCTTTCTGACATGTTTTCACGGATGCGTTACCCGAGTCGATTCTTACCATGTACTATTTCGATTTGTTTTCAGGATGAAAAGAACCAGATTATTACAACTAACTGTTGGCTGAATCAGGTACGAGATAGAAAACAATCGTCATTTAGCAAAGTGTTGTAACAGTACTGATTTTAATAATATACCTTTAATACTGAGAGCTCGCCGATCGATTTCGTAAATAAGAATCTTCAGGAAACCATGTATTATGCATACTATCATATTCGTTTTTGATCAATTTCGAAAATAGATTGTTTTTGACGTAATGACTGTGAAGCGGAAATGATAAGTTCGTGTATAGACGATGAACATTTACCATGGATAAATTCAGATCTGATTCGACGTCCCGCTAACCTATCACAATTATTTTATATTTTGGCTATACGGTATGTGTTAATCACAGGCATAGCATACACCTGTAATTAATACTGGTCGACATAGATAATCCATGTTCTTTAATCTGAACTTCAGGCCTGGATAGATTACAAACTACGCTGGGATCCCACCAAGTATGGAGGCATTTCTGTCGTCAGATTACCGTATGATGCTGTCTGGAGGCCGGATATTCTGCTCTATAACAAGTAAGTTTTCATCTCAGAATCTCTGGTAAACTTAACATATAATGAGGGATCGGTGAGGTGGTTGCGAGTGTTGTTTAGCATCGACATTGGTCACGCCTACGACATAAGGCGAGGGAAGGGGGAATACTTCACAGGGAAACATCCCACAAGCACCTGTATTTCCTGGTTTCGAACCCTGACATGGAAGGTGATCGGAGTTGTGGTTATGATGTTAGTAGGTTTCATTCGTTTTGATCGCATTCTTTGAATTACTGATAAGAATAAAACATATACTTATCGGCAAAGGGGGCGCCTCCGTGGTCTAGCGGCAGCGTGTTCGGCCACAGATCACTACCACCCGTGTTCGAATCTCGGCGTGGGCATATCTGAAGGTTGTTTCATGACTTTGATTCATTACCTTTGGAGGTCGCTCGGCACATTTAGCCTCCCATAAGCACAACAATGGCCGTAAAACATCAATCATCATCATCACCAAAGATGTAAATTCCCCTTAATGGTGTAAATTGACAACAATAATAAAATAATATTAATATAAAAAACATAAGTATTTGGATTGGTATATTCATTATGTCCCTTTGTTATTATATGGTGCCCTGATAAAGTAAGTTATTTGGATCAGTGACAAAGTTGATTATCTAGACCTGTGTTAAAGGTGTCTATGCAAAGTGACTGGTTTGTACTCGGTTTATTTAATCTCGAGACATCTCACACCCGGAACACGTGGTCAATGGGCTCCTTTCTAGGGCAATGTGGTAACAGACCATTGTTTGGATTGGCTGTGTCTGTATGAAACATACAACAAACGCAGTCAGTTGCGGGATTCGAGCTAACAACCTCTCAGTGCGGAGCAGTGGTCTATCAACTGTGATGGGGGAGCACGGATGTTATGTAAATCTACGATGGGTGACTTCAGTACGACTTTGACAAAGTTAGTCATCTTGACCTGTAATAAAGTTGGTTATGTAAAGCTATGATAATAAGGTCATGTCAAGCTGTGACAGACCAGGCTATGTTGGGTTGTAATAAGACAGATTGTGTACGGTCACATTGAGGTAAATCACATAGCTTTGTGACGATGGTATACCCGTCACGGGTATTACTAATCGCGGTTATTTTGGAAAAACTTGAATTATAAAAATTGCATTTGTATATGGTTTTTATCATTATCTTAGATAACTTCGTAGGCAGGTAGCTCAAATGAGTACCATATAACACAGGTGATGATGCTGTATTTATGTAGCACATATATATTACACCCAGACATACATACACATATATACGTGCGCATACAAACACACACATATATAATACATACATACATACATACACACACACACACACTATATATATATATATATATATATATATATATATATATATATATATATATATATATATATCAAACATCATTCAAACCTAACTCGACCAATATCTTTCCTCGTCTCCACTTTTCAGCGCCGACGTCTCAGCCTACTCGTCGTCGATAAGCACGAACGTCATCGTTAGTAACGACGGCAACGTGACGTGGCTCTCGATGATGATATTCCGGAGTTCCTGCGCCATCGACGTCCGCTACTTCCCGTTCGACGAGCAGAACTGCTCGATGGTGTTCGCCTCGTGGACGTACGACGGCTTCCTGGTGAACCTGACCAAGGTCGGCGAGGACGGCGACTCGTCGAACTACATCAAGAACAGCGAATGGATGCTCATCAAGCTGCACTCGCAGCGGAACGTCGTCTACTACTCGTGCTGCGAGGAGCCCTATCCGGACGTGACGTACACGATCCAGATCCGGCGTAAGCCGCTGTTCTACGTCTTCAACATGATCCTGCCCTGTCTGCTCATCACGCTGGTGGCGCTGCTGGGCTTCTACATACCGAGCGATTCAGGTGAGAAGGTAACCATGGGGATTACGACGCTGCTGTCGATGACCGTCTTCCTAATGTTGGTCACCGAGAGTATGCCGCCGACCTCGGATGTACTACCTCTTATAGGTAAGAGATGGTCAGTAGATGGCTACCATTTGGTTAATGATATGATATGCACGTCGTGGTTTAGCGGGTGGGAAAACGTGTGTGGCATTATGTAGGGCACGTTTGGGCAAAGATGAATGAATAATTTCAACGATGCCATTTTGTGTGTGTATAATAATAATAATAATAATAATAATAATAATAATAATAATAATAATAATGTGTCTCCAAATAATATGTCTGTTAAAAAAACCTGTAAGTGATTTAAAAGATAATCTTTATTTACTGGTGAAAGTAACCTTTAGAACAGATTAAACGATGTATATACGATGTATATATGTGTGCGTGTGCGTGTGTGTGTGTGTGTGCGTGCGCGCGTGCATGCGTGCGTGTGTTCAACTATGGAAAATTGGCATTTAGGTAAGGTTGCATTCGTCAAGGTATGAGAACTTAATATCATCCAGGTAGTAAAGTATGCACGTTTTACGTACTCCAGATACGACATTGTTCTAAATGACAACATAAAAGTACGAGTGTCTTAATTCGCTAAAGTAGAAGTGATGTTAGCAACAAGGTCTGATTGCTTCACCCAACGTGGCTAATAATACGTTGATTTATTATCGTTTTATGGTCAATATGAAATACTCGTGTAAACACTTACTCCGTACATTTATTCGTCAGATCAATTAGACAATCTCTTAAATTACATAACTGAATGTGTTACTTATCAATTCGGGGCGGGGGGCGGGGGGGGGGGGATGGGGAGGTAATCAGGTAACAAAGTACAGATCCGCTGCCTATATTATATTGTCCTGTCTATTGGGTAGCGAATAAATACAAATATTGTCAGTATTTTACTTATTACACCAGACCATTTCGCGTCATTTTAGAGCTGTAATCACTAATTTCGTTCAAATTAATTAACCGGTTGTTTTTTCTTCTAATAATTCTCTTCGAGTTTTAATTAAACAAATCGATGCATCAAAATGTTTGTATAAAACAAGAAATCTTACTGCAAAACTTAAATTTCTAGAATAATATGAATGGAACAAATGGTTTACCATAGATACCACTATAACGAGAATGCTATCCAAGCGAAGCAGGTAAATAAACCATTTAACAGAACATAATACAAAAATACTTGCTTGGTATCCCTTCAGCTCAGTAAGAAGCAGCTGTTCCGGATCACACGCTGGCATTTTATTGCAGGTTTTTATGATTAGGTTTAACCAATAAGTTCCAGCCAGGAAGCTGGTCGCAGGCATAAACTCCCATTAGACATCACCCCTCCCGGCCTGATCAACCCGATAATTTGGATTTATAAATAGTGATAATCTCCTTAACGCACCGTCACATGACCGACCCTCAAAATAGCCTTATATAAACGCACTGGCACAATTCAGTTGGTGAGATTATTTTCAACATTGTGCAATTTCGTTTCAAAGGCCTTTCAAAGTGAGCTTTGAATGTCTGAACTCATGGAGAGCCAGAAGCCAGCAGGTGGATTTGAACGGCATTTTAGTCTCCCTCTGCCTCATATCACTTGTGATTTGAAAGAAGCTGAAAATTCTTCCTCTCGGACCCTATAACCTTATACGGGTGCCTCAGATGCCACTGTTTATCACCAATAGCTCAACGTAACCATTTTTGCCCGTTGAGGTGGCGTGCTGAGCGACCTCATATCATGTCTTAGTTGTCTACGATGGGCTGTTCTTATTGGGACATTGATCACTCAATCGTGTGTTAACTTCGTCGCAGTTCGACTGTCGTTTTCCGTCCATCAACCGGGACCTTCTGGATTAACACGCTGTCATCTCGTTATCTGTCGATCATCGTAATTCCGGTTCGATGTTTGTTTGTGAAACTCTGACACAACTCTTCTTCAACACATCGACGACCTCAAACTGGGATCTTCCTCTTCGTGGAGGCAACTCAATCTACAATACCTAATGGCCTCATTTATTTCAAAGCTCAAAGCGTATCCGTTTTCAATCCCTCCAATATGTGTTACCAAATACAAGAATGACTTTGTTTAAAACTTACATTTGATAGCAGTACTTAAAAAAAAGAGACACGGACATAAAATACTGGCTGTGCCCAATAGGCGACAGCCAGGGGGGTCTCCACCCAAAATGGTCAACAAGACAAGATAAAATATTGTCATTCCTTGGCTTGATCTACTTCCTTTAAAAAACTGTTATCAGTGTTTGTATTCTGAATTCCTCAAATTTACTCTATCAAATTAATATCTGGTTTGTATTATATGTATTAAATACCCATAGAGCCATATCTGTCGTATTTGAGTCAGGTGAGTGATCCGTATTTTAATCCCTAAATATTTGGCAGGTTACAAGGAATGGTAACAATAACTGGCTATAAAGCCATCATATTAAGAATGATTAACCTAATATTACCTGGCTATAGGTTACTTTACATTCAGTGAAGTGCTAACACTAGAAGGGAAAGGGATAAATATTTGTATATTAGAATAATAGTAATTATTTAAATGAGATATTTTATAATCAAAGAAAGAGAATTAACGATAAATAGTAAAATATATTAGTTTGTATTGATAGGAGTAGTATTAGTAGTTAATAGTAATGGTTAGTAGTAGTAGTGGCTGTGGTGGTAGTAGTAATAGTAATGGTTAGTAGTAGTAGTAGTGGTTGTGGTGGTAGTAGTAATAGTAATGATTAGTAGTAGTAGTAGTAGTGGCTGTGGTGGTAGTAGTAATAGTAATGGCTAGTAGTAGTAGTAGTAGTAGTGGCTGTGGTGGTGGTAGTAGTAATAGTAATGGTTAGTAGTAGTAGTAGTAGTAGTAGTGGCTGTGGTGGTAGTAGTAATAGTAATGGTTAGTAGTAGTAGTGGCTGTGGTGGTAGTAGTAATAGTAATGGTTAGTAGTAGTAGTAGTAGTAGTAGTAGTATAGTAGGCTGTGGTGGTAGTAGTAATAGTAATGTTAGTAGTAGTAGTAGTGCTGTGGTGGTAGTAGTAATAGTAATGGTTAGTAGTAGTAGTAGTAGTAGTAGTAGTGGCTGTGGTGGTAGTAGTAATAGTAATGGTTAGTAGTAGTAGTAGTGGCTGTGGTGGTAGTAGTAATAGTAATGGTTAGTAGTAGTAGTAGTGGTTGTGGTGGTAGTGGTAATAGTAATGGTTAGTAGTAGTGGCTGTAGTGGTAGTAGTAATAGTAATAGCACCAGTATTATTATTAGTAATAGTAGTAGTAGTGGCTGTGGTGGTAGTAGTAACTGTAGTAGTACTAGCGGTAGAAAATGATATTATTAGTAACAGTAGGAATGCTGAAGGTGGTAGTAGTTCTAGTAATATACTACTATATACTAATCGCTCCCATTAGAAATGATATTATATTAACGTAGTGTATGTGTGTAGGTGCGTGCGTGCGTATATATATATATATATATGTGTGTGTGTGTGTGTGTGTGTGTGTGTGTGTGTGTGTGTTGTTAGCTGTGTATAATAAGGCACAGGCACAGAGAATGTATGTGTTCATACTGAAAGGTGTCATGTCGCTAGTCGTAGTGAGTGTTGGCGTGTGTGTGTATATGACTGTGTGAGATGGTTTGATTGATTGATTGATTGATTGATTGATTGGATTTGTTTGTTTGTTTGTTCTATATTGCTACCAAATAACCCCTCCCCTATGTTGACATATCCCCGCACTTCAAACCTTTATCCATATGTTGATGTCATATTTCTTCTGTTACATCAACTCTCTAGGTCTGTATTATGGTATCACAATAGCAATAGTGTCGTTAGCCACAGCCATGACTGTGCTGACATTAAACATCCATCACACGGGTATTAGTGGACGGGAGGTGCCGTGGCTGCTGAAAAAGGTCTGCTTCGGATTCTTCTCCAAGATTCTCTGTCTGAAATTTGAGCCACCGGAACCGGAAGGTGTCCAGCATACGGTGAGTACTAGCACCGCCATCTAGAGGGCTAGAGGAGTGAGGGTTCGAATGAGTTGGCGTGGGGAGTTCAATCACACATTGGTACAAAAAATGTCCCTGGTGTGTGTGCGTGCGCGCTTTCGTGCATGTGTGTGTGTGTGTGTGTGTGTGTGTGTGTGTGTGTGTGTGTGTGTGGTGTGTGTGTGTGTGTGTGTGTGTGTGTGTGTGTGTGTGTGTGTGTGTGTCTTTAGACCTATACCTCCATAAATTTATACATAAATAAAACTAAGCATACATCAATTTAAACTTAGAATCTAGCAGCAAATATCTATACATATACATGTGTCTGGGCTACTCATCAGCCTCTGGGGTACAGCTAATCTGCTTTTTGTACATGACAAATATGTCACGCCCACAGGGAAGTGTGTGTGTGGGGGGTGACGGATTTTGTCATAACGTTATATGTAAGATGAAGGATAAGCATAATGTAGTCACATAACTCGCTTTTTCTAACTCACTAACTCACTCACTCACACACTCACTCATTCATTCACACACTCACTCACTCACTCACTCACTCACTCACTCACTCACTCACTCACTCCTCACTCACTCACTCGCTCAATCAATCTCAATCACTCGTTCGCTCCACTCTTTTACTAACTCACTCACCCATTGAGTGATGAAATGAGGCAGTAAATGAGACCAGTATCAGGACCAAATCACGTAATCTCTGAATTAAGGACATATCCATTAAGACAGTCATCGTTGTGTTTAAATAAAGAAGATTTAGCGGTCTATTAAGCTAGGAACTTCCTTTAGTCATCTGAATTGAATACCCTCTTAGGACGCCTTTTTCAAACAACAAAAACAACAACAATAATAATAATAATAATAATAATAATAATAATAATAATAAACCAGGAATGACAATAATGATAATAAGAATTGTACATCTATAAAAGGCCTAATCATATAAAATATGACATAAGAATTGGCCAATAATACGTTTCGTTAGGAGTTTTAGTTTGTTATGGGGGGAAAGTCAGCGGGTTCTCGGTTCAAGTCCATCAATTGGCTTCGTGCGCTTTGATAGACTGAGCCATAAACGATGTTAGGACGGTGGTGTTGTTGTTCTAATTTGGTGTAGAGGCTCCTGGCTGTCGCTTACTTGGGGACAGCCACTTGGTGTTGATTTCTGTTGTGTCGTTGTGACGTTATTGGTACTGATGGTGTCTACGCGGGGGGGGGGTCTTTCCGGAGAAATGGGATGATACTGATGTCTGGTCGAAATGTCTATTTTGTTATGATCAATGTTGCTAGGTGATGATCTGGAAGTTTGTAATCTTCAGGGAGGAGATGCTATTTTAGTTTTCTTCCGTACATTGGGTGGGTTGGGCAGTTGAACAGGTAATGTACGCTTGTTGATAGTGAAGGCAGAGTGCTAGGGATGACGGTCGGGTGAAGTTTCCCGTGTATGACCAGTAACGTTGTCGTCTGAGTTGGACGGCGGCCAGTCTGTTGTTAATTGGTGGTCTCGTACCAATCTTTGGATGGCGATGTCTGGTCTGTGTAGGTCGATTCGAGTTGATTGAAGACGAGCCTGTCGATGAGGTGGTTGAATGTGACCGGGGTAGGTTAAGCATGTTCGATAGTTTCTAGACCCGTTGCTTCATTCGCTAGTTCGTCGGCTCGTTCGTTGACCTCAACGTTTACGTCGCTTTGAACCCATGAGAGGATTACTTGGATTCGCAGCTGCCTGGCGGGGTTGAGACCATGAGGTAGATTTCTCTGCTGATTTCGGGATAGGTGTGGAAATTAGCTGTGGAGATGATGGTGAGTGCTCCCGTAGAGTCCGAGTGGACGATGACTGTTCCATGGAAAGGCTGTCTCGATATCCCGATTAGAGCAGCTTTGACTGCATCCAGCTCAGCTAATGTGATCGGGGTGTGATTTGAGATTGTGCCTTGTCGGATTTCTTTGTCTGTTTCTTTAATGAAACCTGTCCAGACTGCGGTTCCCTTTATTTGGGAGCTGGCATCGGTGTAGATGTTGACAGTTGGTGTGCTGCTTATTAAGCGTATTATAATAAATAATCCTCCCCACTCTATGATTAAGCCACGACATCTTTTTATCTGTAGCATTGACAAATTATCAAATTGGATGACGATTATTTTCTCGTGTAGTTCACTTCGGAGCCGGACGATCCTGGATCCAGGAATTCGTACATACAACTGAAAAAATCCGGAACTAGTAGACGACCCCAAGGTCATCCTGATCCTGCTCGGGTCACTGTTCTGGTACGTTCTGGGTGATTGTGCTAAACTAGTAAGGCATATATTACACACACGCACGCACACACACACACACACACACATATATATATATATATATATATATATATATATATATTATATATATATATATATATATATATATATATATAGTCAGAATCCGTTAATCCGACAAGGTTTGTCACATGATAATATGTCAGATAAACGAGAATGTCAAAATATCGAATACGTGACATACCGGTAGTCTGTGTCACATTTTTAAACCACTAAGATATACCTCCGTAGTTAAACCAACATTCAATAACCGCGCGCAAGATGCGGAATGGCATTGAAGCCATTGATCATTTTGATGTTTGTTAATTAGAGACACTATAAAGAAATACTCGTGTCACTTAGTCCATCAGATTAACTCATGATCTGCTCATTGGAAAGATCACCCGTTCGTGTTTTTAATTAGCCACGAATGATTATGATTTGTTATTCGATAGCCTCAGGCAATGGAAGCATCGTGTATCGGTGTGCATGGTCAATGGCGGTTGTAATTGGTTACGATATAGCAATTATCGCGTGTGGTCGGGTTAATTAACCATTACTGACAACATGTCGGTGTGTCTTGCACGACTGAACTAGCGGAAATAAACCTTTTATGTTGTCGCATTATCGAGGTCATTTTACATTGAATTGTCGCATTCTGTTTGGCGAACTGAAGAACCGGAGTTGGAACGCGCAGCACGATTTTGTTGGATTAAAGAGTCATTTATAATGGAGCTAAATCCGTCACAGCCAATAATGTGTCGGATGGTGGATTTGTCGATTAAACGATGTCCGGATTAACGGATTCTTACTGTATATATATATATATATATATATATATATATATATATATATATATATATACATACACACATACACACACATACAGACACACATACACATACACACACACACACACACATACACATCGATGTATTAATGCCGATTTATTCCACAAACTAGATTTCGATTATTTTACAAATGTTCTATTCTATCACATTTTCTTATCGCGCTCTTCCACAGGATTACGTTCCTCAGTACAACAAAGAGACGACGCGTTCAAGTCACGAAGCCGGAGATAGATATCCGGAGAACGGCGGCTTGTCGCCGCGATTCACCAACATCCGGTACCGGAGTCCGACCAGCATCTCGAGCAGCTCGGCGTCGCCGTCGGGCTCCGGGCACGGGCTGCTGGTCGGCCAGCATCAACACAACGAGCAGTTCGAGAGACAGTTCATTCGCGTCCTGCAGCGCGTCTATCAGACGATAGAAAAGAACGAGATCCGGCTCGCCGAGCAGGACAGGCGAGACCTGATCAAACTGGAATGGCACCAGGTGGCGCTGATCGTCGACCGGGTGCTGTTGGTCATCTTCATATCGGCCACGTTGGGGGTCACGCTCGGGATCATGCTCTACGCGCCGCATTCGAGGGCGAACTGGACCGGAGAGGACGCCGTCTAACGCTATATAGTGGCACGACGGATCGCCAGGTGGCGTACGGCGCCGAGACGGTCATCGTCATGGGACTCGTATCCGGAAGGCGTCATACGCGAGGGGGGAGGGGTGCACTGCCGCCGGTCTGTAATACGGATATACGCATACGGTCATCAATCGTCAGAATCTTCGGGACCCGCCTCCCCCAACTTTTTACTGGTCGGCGAGCTACAGAGGTCGCCACCGTAGCAGACCGGCTGCAGGTGATGAATGGCGATCCGTGGGTGCCATCGGGATCTGTTTCTTTCTCCCGTCGTCCGTATTCGTTCACCGTCATTCCCCTACCGACGCACAGGCTCAATAAACGCGCCAATATCGACATTAACATCGGTGATTATGTCCTGTGATGATAAAGATGATGATAATGATAATGATGATGATGGTGATGATATGGTATTATGCCGTTCGACTTGCTGATTGGCTAAACGAACTGTGATTTGTCTGGTCACCTGGTCTCCTCTTTGCATCTTTGCATCCGACTTTGATATACACTCCTCCTGTACTACGATTACATTTAGGTTTTACTGGCTTCATGCCGCCCTCTGAACCCCCCCCCCTCCCACTCCTTTCTTCCACGGTATTCACCATTTTGTCTTGTTATGCGACGTGAACGCTAAATCATTTTGTGTACGATATGTTTTATACGTGTATATTACAAATTTTAACCTGTAATATACATTTTTTAATTATTTGAACTAGCTGTATGCATGCATATAAGTGTGTGTGTGTGTGTGTGTGGTCGCACAAATTTGCTTCCTTACACAAAAGGCTCTGTGTGTGCGTGTGTGTGTGTAAAAAGGCATAGCTCGTTTGTGTGTGTGTGTGTGTGTGTGTGTGTGTGTGTGTGTGTGTGTGTGTGTGTGTGTGTGTGTGTGTGTGTGTGTGTGTGTGTGTATGCGTGTTGCATATATATTGGATTATGCGAAAAGGCAGTATCCGGGTCTATGTTTTGTAGGCATGCATGAAGGTTATTTGTGGCAAGCTACCTGTACTCGTGTCGTGAGTTTGATCTAATTTTTTTCTTCTTGTTACTACCATATAATATTTTATTTTGTGTAACTACAATACAATATACAATCGGCATACAGAACACTGATTTATATCCATTTTTTCCATATCATTTAGATCATTTCTGACATTTTTACTATTGATCTCCCAGTTATCCTTCTCCATAAATATCGATTACATGTGTATACATATATTTTCTGTACAAATCATTAAAGCTGCCAAATAGTGGTTCAGTGAAATCGTATACGTAATGTTTTAAAGCGGTTCTAAGTGGTATTTAGTTTGTTTGTCAATTCCGGCTGTTTACTACGCATTGTCAACACCGTGAAATGTAGTATAATTCGGGTTAGATTCAAAACATTGTTATTATTAACTTCATATCTTTTCTAAGTGTTGTTCTAAAATCATGCAAAAACAGCCACAAACCTTGCCATTTTTTCGTAAAGATTCTTTGAAGTTACGTTTTTGTAAAGATCTGAAATGATCACCTATAGGGGGCAGCACAGGTCGATGCTATTCAGACACGGCAAATTATTTCAGAGTTCTCAATTACAAATTATCATGTAAAATAAATAAGTTATGGGGGTTTTTAATGACCGAGAAGGTCCGAGTTGCTGTTTGATTCATGTTCTTGTAACATGTTGCTACACTCTCGAATTTTGGCACTAAAACACACACGCACACACACGCGCGCGCGCACACACACACACACGTGTATTAACAGCATTTGCAGAAGATAAACATCTTAAATGCCAACTAAATGTAGCTTAAACAAACAAATAAATATAATCCTCAACATGAATTTTACACAAATGGCGTTATGCCTATATTTATAAAACCATAAACAACGTGTTATTAACAGCCAACGTATGGCTTGGATAGAATTGTTTTAATTTTGTTAGATAATGATATAAATATCTAATGCCATCATAAACAAATATCGTTAATATAAAAATGGTAATCTTTGAAAATTAAATATCACACTGAAAATCATTAGATTAGCAAACCATGAATAGGAAAGGTAATTTACCAGCAGATGTGCATCACGATTTTGGTTCAACACAGGACCAGATCAATCGTATGGTTAATACACAATTGTCCAGAATGGTGAACATTCACTTGGGGATTTAGTTTTTGTTGGGCAGTCGACAGTGTTTTCTTCACACAAGTCTATGGGGTGATGATGATTGATGTTTACGGCCACTTTTGTGCACGTGTTAGGTTAAAAGGACCGAGTGACTTGCAAAGGTAATGAAGCGAAGTCAAAGATCAAACACCCTCGAGCTGTGCCCGAGCCGAGATTCGAACTAAGGTTGTTGTAATATGTGATTCAACGCGCTACCAATTCGACCACGGAAGCGCCGCATAACAACGATATTGAACGTTAATCTATATGACAGTTACATAAGTGGGTTCAATCTCCAGTGGCAACTAGCTTAGTTGTTAGCTTATGATATCCTTACCAACGTGAAATTCTAAATACTTTAATTACCAATTCGGTAGCTGGTCCGGAGACTTCATAATAAATATAATAAGTTTGAACATTCCATGAAACGAGTAGAAATAATAATAATAATAATTCGTTTGTCTACATGGTAGACTAGATGGACCGATCAACATTCCAAAGCCAATGAGACAAAGTGAAAGATGAAACAGCCTTCAGTCGGGATTAGGGATTTGCGCCAACCGCGCTGTTAGTTAGGCCATGGAGATGCGCCCTCAAATTGTCTGTAACCTAGTCCTTCGCAAGAGAGATTGATTTTATATAAATTTGTATACATTTGTACATATGGCATATTCATCAGGATAAACTTATGGTGTTATTTTCCTGGTTAGACTAAAAAACTTCCTACCATATTGCTACAGCTGGAGTTCGATCTTCGATCGTTCACCCACAAAGACCATGAACAATTAAAGAGTCCAGAGCCGTGCTGAATCTAGCACAGGTTAAAACATAGGTATATACAAGGAACAAATCCAGAACAAGGGCAATAAACTTACGTACAATTTGGAAAACGTAAAACAGGGTCCCAACTTCCGGTCGAGGAAATAGGAACGCAGACTGGAAAAATCAGGTTTATAAACGTGGTGAATTATTGTTGTATCGATGGTTGCATAAGCCGTGTGTGTGGAAATAATACAAACGGGATGTTTTTTCATCGGTAAGTATAAGGAACACATTTAAAATAGCTGTTAAAGGAAATTAAGCTTAACTGTTATTATATTTAGCCTGCACGACAACCCCCGGTCTACCTCTGGCGTTTGATCCCAATTAAACTAGATCTACGGACTTGAATAAAACGACTTTTACATATTTCATGGCATATAATAGGAGAGGAACAATACAGATTGTCTGCACACACAAAATTATAATGCACACATCACAATAAATGTCCGTATTCGTGGGTTCAAAACTCGAAGCGCAGCCGATTCAACGCTGCTTTCCCCTTGCCGGAAATCAGAGCTGTTTGGTCATGGCGGCCAATTCAAACGCTACTGACTGCTCGGTCTAGTTTTATATTTAGGTCAATGGGACCACCATTAATCTTCTTTTCTTTCTTAATGAGATGGATGAGTGGCTCGTGGAAACCAATCAAGTTGAGAACTTTAGTTATTTCAGCTTGTAGTGGCCTCATCATTTATTGGATGAGATTCAGTCAGTAAGGCATCGTGAGCGTTCTATATGGCGGGGGTTATATCCAGAGATTCTAATTACGCAAATGGCAACATCCCAAGTAAATTTGGGAAACAAATAAATCGGCCATATTGGAAAATCCGGATGTACCTACACTATAAAAGTAAATATGGGAAAAACAGGATGCGTTTCTAACCTTGATTTCTGTTTCCCTGTTATCGTTTTGACAGTCAATCTTCTTTCTTTTGTTTTGTATTACTTATTTCCTGTTTCTCTCTTTCCATTTGCTTTTCGGGATATTAAGTAATAATGGTGGACATCAGAGTACTGGCTTTTGAAATAGAGCTTGATTGTTAACATGACGTAATTATCGTTTTGATAGGCCATAAGCACTAAAATATTTTGGTCCCCCCATATATGTGTAATTCAAAATATAAACAATAATAAACCACAAAATTTAATTTAATTTACCGAAAATTCGAAATTAAACAAAACTTATAGTAAGAAGAAAAATAATATTTATTTTTGTGTAGTTCCATTTTATTTATAATTGAATAATGTTTTCCTACTTTAATCATATCTTCATAACTAATCTTACGTAACACACCTGTTTCTATACATCATAGAGATAAGGCATCTAGCCTGCCTTGTTGCACAGTAGTTCTGAGGGGATGTTTGATATATTTTAACCGTGACAATGAACGCTCAGCTGAGCAACTTATGACAATTAATGTTAAAAATATATGAAAGGCAATGCCAACATTTGGAAAGGCACACTCAATATTGTCTTCTAAAATTATTTTATAAATTCGGCATGACTGGATCTTGTTTTTACATTTTCTGTTGCACTGAACTTATGGCAAACATATAAATGAAACTGCTGAAGCTCAGATGAGAAATTACTGTTGAAGTCCTTTGGGTAAGCATCAATCAGCTTTTGACAGTACTGAGAATACCTTTCAATGTTAGTAGATGATGACAGTATATGGCACATCACTTAGAAAAGAAAATCTCTCTGCTATTTCTTTGTATATCTCTCCTCTTCTTTTCATCTCAGTTGCAAGTTTGTCAACAATTGCGTAAAAGGTGGTGATATGGAATTTATCTCTGGCATTCAGATATAGTTCTGGTGTATCTCCGTCATTGGGTACCTTTTGTCTGATACGTTTGCGAGTTGTAGCTGCCTTGTAATCAACATTTGGTAACATTTCCTTTGCATCTTTTTCATTATTTTTGGTGTTACAATACATTTTATCTTCCACTTTTACTTTTACTTCAATTACTTTTAGAAAATAGGTAAACAGTAACAGTTGACAACTAAACTAAGAACTTACGAGCTACTATCCGTCACTTGCGCTGTTTGAAACGCGTATTAAACTTGTTCAAAACTTGAATAACTTCCAATCTGCTAGCACACTGTACTTTATTTTGCAGGATAAACATGATGACGCGGAGAGAACGGTTTATAAACAGAACTTATTAATTTTTCATTAAATTTTTAACATGGCTATAAATTTAATTACTTTAATCATTTAAATGGTAAACACCACTGACTGATGGCTTACCAAGTTACAGAGCTGGGATAATATATTTGGATCAGTGTCAAATGAACCATCCATCACCCATGTACTGGAACGAGCAAGGAGATGTAGGCTAGTGTCTGCACAAAACACAAGCATACGAACTTCTGGAATATGGGCCATTGTCGTACACGTGGAGATTTTGTGTATTATCAGCACCAGTGGTCTTCCAAGTATTAGGGATCACCAGCTTTGTGGCTGTAGGTGGAATTTGGGGCGGTGTTTGGCCCTCTGGCGACGGATAGTCCACTTGACGACTTCTAGATTGTCCATGGCTGCACGGACACTAATAGCTGCATTTACAGTTGAATATTTTATTAGCTGCCCTGGAGTTGGTCGGTTAACAGAGATTCATTCACTTTGGCTTCTTGTACCGTAGCCACGTCAGCCTCATGGGAATGGTCTGTTACACGGACCACCTTAATCATATTTCAAATGATATATTGTTTTATGAAAAAAAATTCTCACCCATAATGGTATATATGGCCTATACGCTGGGAACATTTCAAGCTGATTGTTGACTTGTTTGAACACTTTTTAATGTAAGTATGCCCTTCATTACACATTTTCTCACCACCTCTATTATTATCTCCATGACTGTCAAAATAGATTTATGATATGCACAGAACTATCAGCACTACTCAATTTCTTAATTACTCAAAACTGTCATCCGAGATCTGCTTGCTAATAGACCGATCCAGGCAAAAAGCGTTGCATCGGTTATCAACTGCGGTCTCTGGTTAGAAACAGCTATGGCGCCCACTTTTAACAGGCGATGGCAACTTTTCTCTAACGAAAAATACTGGAATTATTTCAGCAAATTATTCATATTACAAAAGTTATACAAAACAGGCCTGACTCTTGACAGCCATGCAAATCGTGCTGAACGTTACTTAGTTTAGTGGCATATATATCAATTGGATGAAGTTTATGCCATTCCTATTAAATGCAAATTTTTGATCTGGAGATCACATACCTTAATGGTCTATAAATAAAATCCAAATATAGCTGGTAAATAGCCTATATACAGCTTTTCAGTAAGACACTTATCCGTCATCTCAAGATCCGCTAGCTTCAGAGAAATATCTATCTACATGTATATATTATGGCTCTAATAAGTGGCTTCTTTTTTCATAACCATTCTCTTTATTCTTTGTCTGTCATCAACAATTGGAATTATGATGATCTCTTGATCAGAAAGATGAATAGGAACAGATCGGAGTCTAATAACTAACGGGAGTTTCATACTTCCAGTGAGTGTATCCTTAATTACAATTGATATTTGAAAAATGAAACATTAGTCATATTGCACACACACACACACACACACACACACACACACATATATATATATATATATATATATATATAATGCATTACAATTACATTGTAAAAGACATTTATCAATTTATGTATTACCTTTATTATTTATTTATCTTAATCATTTTTATGAACCGTAGCAAATTAAAAATATAATACAACAAAATAAGTTTATTGTAGATTGATCAAACTTTTTAAAGCTATGTGGCAAAGACCAAGGGGCAAAATACCAGGTGAGCAATTAATGATGAAGGTAAAGACCGAAGGGCAAAAGACCAGGTGAGCAATTAATGATGGGGATAAAGACCGAAGGACAAAAGACCGGGGCTCAAAAGACCTTGACCCATTCTCCATACTCCACGTAACATCTTAACATTACGACAAGGTTGGCAGTTTCTTCCGAGGGCGGTTTAAACTGAGGAAGAAAGCGTCCAAAAGAAATACTCTTTATTCCGATTTCTACCAGAAACAAAACCCGGAAAAACCAAAGAACAGATTTCCAAAACAATTGTTATATCCAAGTTCTTAGATACAGATGCATCACTGTAGAAAATTGTGTTATTCTGGAATAGAGCCCTGCATGGGTTGGGTTAACCTGTTCGGGTTAACCCAACCCGGCACTCGTGGGTCGGGCGGGGTGGGTTGAAACTTTTCTTTGGATCACGGGTTGGGTTTAAGTCTTGTGGGTTGGTTTCAAGTTGTTGTCTTATGGGTTGCGTATGGGTTGCTTGAAAAGAATATGGATTTTGTTTATTTTTTAAATCCAAAACAATATGCCCATCCGCCTCCCGTTCTTCTTACGCAAAACGTCCTTGTTGAAATTTGGGGTAGAGACCCCTGGCTGTCGCCTGTTGGGCATAGCCACCTGGTGTTCTCTTCCGTTCAGTCTTTATTGTTAATGGTGGTGTTTATAGGGGTCTTTCAGTAGAAGTGGGGGTGATGGTGTCTGGATGATGGTGTGTCGTCTGTATAGATCGATTCGAGTTGATTAGAGACAAATCTATCAATGAGATGGTTGAATGTGTCAGGGGTATGTTGAGCGTGTTCGATGACTTCTAGGCACGTGGCTTCGTTCGATGCAAAACGAATACCATACATTGCCATATAAATACCCCCCGCTATTACCACCAGCCACTGACCGTGAAATTTGTTTGGTAATCTGTGAAATGATTGACAAGCTGTCGGGGTTATTAGGTTGCGATTATGACGGTGTTGGTAGTACGATCAGCCATAGATTAAATAAAGTGATAGTTGGGGTTAACAAAGGATCAAAAGTCAGGTGTAATTACCTAACCACAAGGTTGAACAGTGAATATGCCCGACTCTAATCCAACCCCACAACAACGCCAACCTTCAGCCAGATCCCAAGTTGGCATAAAAGTGAGGTTAGACTATACATTTGATATATATATATATATATATATATATATATATAGTGCTCCCTCACTTATTGCCACCCTTATATATTGCCAATCCCGCCTATCGCCAACATCTTCTTCAGAACGGATTTCTTACCATACTAATTCCCCCCATAAACCGCCCCCACTCCCTCGGATACCGCCACATCATTTTAGTCCCCAAAGCAATAATTCCCCCCCCCCCCATATATCGCCAAAACAAAGGCATTTTACGCGTGGGTTTATCAATCTCAACAACTGCAAACACAAACAAAATACTTAATCCTATTTTCCGTTGTTCTACTTGTAATTTAGTCATTATACGTGTATATCATGTTTGTAATTATTGTTTTTGTTTTTAAATGTAATGTTGCTTCCCAATATGTAGAAAAGTTTACTCTGTATTTTCGCCACTTTAGAGAGGCATAAATAAAATAAATAAATATTAAAATAAAAGTAGACCTAGAACTTTTTGTCATGGTTGTGAATTTGTATCACGTGTATATAATTGTAATTATCATGATATATTGATAACTGTTACATGAATAAATACAGCTGATATCGCCGCACAATGGATTTTTACTATGCTAACACCTTATCTGATACAATAGATGCTTAAATTTAAAATATTTGAGGTAAATAAACCAACTTAATTGAATATTGTAATATGTAAGTGAATCTAAACACAATTTTGATTACATAATCACCCGGCACTTGGTGCCAACGGTCACAGGTTCGAACCCCGTAAGAGGTCGAAACTTTTATAGAGATTAATTTCTCGGCTCACAACATCGTGGGTGGCTGAACACGTTAAATGGCGTTGCCATCTCCACTGAATTATTTAAAATAAAGGGGGACGTTAAAAAAACCCTGAGGACGTAAAACACTCTGGCAGTGACCACCCTCAGGGTATTTCGGCTCCATCTTTCCGTACTGCTCAACATAGAGGCTGTGCCGAATAAGCGACAGCCTGTGGAAAACATGACGTCAATCAGTACTTTAAGCCAAATTGGAAAGTCTGGACACATAGGTCCCTTTCTTAATCCACAAGGTGGAAGCAGTTCCAGGTAAAAAGAAGAACTCTGAACCTGGAGAATACACTTCTCCTTTACATAAACTCTCGACCCTGCTTTAAGAGAAGAATCCTGGATTTCATCAATCAATCACGGATCCAAAGACGTCTCCCAGACCAATGGAAAACTGCAGTAGCCGTTCCCATCCTCAAGTCAGGTGGAAGAGGACACGGACCTATTTCACCCTCCCCACTCTATCAAAGATCATGGAGCGCCCCATACTAACCGGTATCTCTGGAACCTTCCCAAGCCGAATACCTTGTTCGTCTTCACCAAGGGAAGACTCACAGTAGATGTCATTCTCCATCTAGTAAACCATATCACATCTAGGAGAAAATACAATAAAAAGATCCTCTATAACAGTATACACTTCCTTCTTGGATCTAGACAAGGCCTTCGAGAGAGCCGACCACCTTTCCATTCTGCACTCCCTTTCATCTCGAAAAGGTCGACTCATAGCCTGGATTGAAGACTTCCTCAGCAACAGAAACATAAAGGTCTCCTACCAAGGTTTCTACTCCGATCCACATACCCTTAACGCTGGTATTCCCCAAGGATCGGCCTTCTCCCCATCATTATTCAATGCATTGGTGATTCTCGGTATCTCGATCTCTTTACCATCATGCGTTGACATCCTCGCATATGCTGACGATCTGGCAAACGTCACTCTTGGCATCAACTCCACAAATAAACTACAGACAACCCTTAACACAACGGCCACAACAGCCAACGACCTAGGACTCTTCTTTTCCTCGGCCAAGACAAAGGTCGTGGTCTTCCAACACTTCCCTACACACACAGTCCATCCATCTGGGTCAACAATTTATCAAAACCGTCAAACAGTACAAGTATCTGGGAGTAACCATTGACCGCCGCCTTTCATTTACTAAACATGATGCCGATACTAACCATAAGATATATAGTAGACTCAACATGTTAAAGATAATATCTAATAACAAAATAGGACTCATCACCAGCATGCTTGTCAATCGATACAAGGCATTAATCCAATCACTTCTTTGATATACAGCACTGGTCCTCCTCCTTGCAGCTACATCAAAAATCAAGATTCTAGAACGGCCCCAAATAACATCCCTACGACATGTACTGGGACTCCCCCCCCACCAAGATCTTCATCGGCACTCCTCCATCAAGAATCAGGTATCATTCGGCTGGGTCAGCTAGTACATATGGCTACCGTCAAGTACATAGTTAGAACAGCCACAAACCCAAACCCAGTCCCCAACATATCCAGGGTCTAGACAGAAATCCATAAAGATCCCAGAGTCCACCAAGACACCCACACGAAGCAGCCAAAGCAGCCTCCGATAGGATTCGCGATTTAAATACCAAAAATAATCTACACATTAGCATTTACACTGACGCCAGGATCCAGCAGGACGGCAAGACCGCTTGGGCCTGTTATGTTCAGGAAGAGAACCTTGACGTACAAGAACGCAGCGAATACTCGTTATAACAGAATATGCCCAGATTGCCAACAAGTCTTTAAACCATTTCATTATCTAATCAACTGCCCAGCTCACCCCACCTGCTTTCAACGACTAAAGGACCAACCAACCAACCCCCCCCCTCCCCCAGCAACACGGCTGTATTGGCCACGACATTGCCAGCCTTCTCATCACAAAGGCCACCATCATCCCAGACATAAATATATCTCTATTAAACAAGGATCCACACACCTGTGACTAACATCATTTAACATCTTGTATGTATTCTACTTCCATAGGCTGTGCCCAGTAAGCCACAGTCTGGAATGAATCGCCAAACTACAAAAAATTAAGTATGTTGCATCTGCTAGGAGATCCATTTGAAATCATTTAGTGTAAATAACATCCAATTCGTGAATAGTGCTAGCCATAATACTAAATAGTCACTATAGGAAATATATATATATATAAATCTTGCTAAGAATGCTCTGAAATTACCAATTTATTAAGCATTTTCTCAAAGAGGTAGCATGGAGTAATAATATTTTCATAAAATTGACTTACATTATGAAAAAGCATTGTTAGTAAAAAAATCACCAAAACATTTATAAGATATATGCTCGTTTTTGCCTTTGATACTAAAACAAGATCAAAATGAAATGCAGAGAACATAAAATCATTTCCTAGATCCACATGCTAATGAATGGCCAGATGAATGAGCAAAGAAACGCCATGAAATTCATATTCTTATTTGATTTATTCTCAATACAAATATAGATTATGAAACCAACCATAACAGCATGTGTAGAAAATAGCAGTATGTTGATGTTTATTGCATTACTTCTAAAATATTAATAATTAAACAATATCACATATACTCACCTACGAAAATAAATGTTTCTGTGATTGATGTCTATTTCTAACCACACACTATCATTTATAGCAACCCGATCCTCATCCACACCTGAGTAGTATGTGTGTGTGTGTGTGTGTGTGTGTTTTAGCTGTGTATAATAAGGCACAGGCACAGAGAATCTCGAACCGTGAATTCAAACTCTGGACGTTTCTTCAGGGGACTGAATCCAGAGTGGCGACTTTTCTTGCTGAGACATGTGTAATGTCTCACCAGTCCCACTGATCCTCATCCACACCTGAGTAGTGTGTGTGTGTGTGTGTGTGTGTGTGTGTGTGTGTGTGTGTGTGTGTTGTGAGCGGACACATGTATGAATATGACATGCGCTAATGACATTTACCGTTAAAACATGCACTTTAATAAAGAATCAAGTATACAAATTCTAACTAAATAATACATTACGTGATAACAAATCAAAGAAAACGAGCACGTATAATTGTTTATTGTATAAAAATAAAGATTACAAAAAGTAAGGCATCAATATAAAAGTCACTGTTTAGTTATCTTTTTGCCAATTGCATAACCCATAACTAATTATAAATGTAATGAGGTATTTGTTGAGACATTCCTCAAGGGAATTGTATGCAAAATAAATGCAAATAGGAGAAATATTATACCAAAATATATAATAAACAACACAAATAACCCGTAGAAAATATGTAAACGACAAATATATAATAACAGATGCCGACAGCAAATACTAAATACAAACTACCGGTAACAATAGACGGAAAACTCAAACCTAGAATAAATGTAACAAAAGAGTTAATAACTATTTTCATACTACGTCGATGAGGTTTATAAGGAGGGTTAGTAACTTTGTTGTAATGATCTGTTTTCAACATAAGCCCACAACCACATTTTCCACGGTCGTTATAAACATTACTGCGTCGTAAACAAAACTACAGCTCTGTTAACGTGCAATGTCTCCTCCATTAATGAGACCAGAAGACCACCCACCGTAACGATATTTATGCATAACAATGCAGACATCGACTGTTTTGTGGAAATGCTTTTGGTGCTGAACTGCAACTGAATCGTACCTGAGTGATGGCGCGATGTAATTTAAAATTACAAATGTGATATGAGCAAATTAAAATATCATCTATAATTTGAACATTATCTATAACCTAACAAAATAAATAAAAAATATAATTAAACTCAGTGCTGCGTGCTTCCCTCGGCGTAATTAGAAATTTTGTGTATTCGATTAACCAACAATCATTGTATTACACATATATAATAATAAATAATTGCAATTCGGGCTATTGCTATATTATTATTTACTCTTGTCAGAACGAGGTTAAGTGCAAGAGGAACTTCAACAATGATATATCAACAACTATCAAACATTACTCGAATAAAGATAGACTCAATACTACAATGAAATTCTCTTCTATGCCTAGAAACGTCATACACTGGCTACCGGTAAGCATTTCCTTGCTACTTTAGTGTTATTCTATTTATACCACAAGTAGTGTTACTAATCTACAATACGAGTTTATCAGACAGAGAAAATACAATGAAAATAAACAAACAGTTGACCAAAAAGATCTTTTTAAACTTTTACTAGTTGATATTTTTACGAATGGCATAATTGTATGATGCTGAATAAATCATATTTTAGATCATATTACATCATTACATTTGATATATTTAGACTAACTCAGTGACGTGGTAAACTCTATTAGAATGGAGGTAGTATAATATTGAGATCACATACGTCCTCTATTTAACCTTGAAATTCAATAAATATTATGATTTCTTGGTTCTCTGAAAATATTTACTTTTTTATTAACTTTAGCATCTCTGTGAAGCACCAATAAGGGTTTTACTTTGTATTGTGCTATATTATATTCGTATTACTTTTACTCAAAACTTCTGGTAATTACTATTCACATTCTAGAATGGTAAGCGACTTCATTTGTTACAACTCTTTTATCAAAGCCACTAGTGTTATGAGCCACTTAGCCAAGTTGCGGTAGGCTGCTGATGAGTAAAGTTTGTGCTCACCGGACAACTGGAACTCAACGGGATAATGGTCACTAATAGCCTGTGTCTGAAATAATCAGAAATGTATCAATCTATAGTTCATTTATATGGGTACTTGTGTGTGTAACACACACACACACACACACACACACACAGATGGAACAGTTTATTGTAATCACTGTATTATTCATAAATAGCAAAGTAAGAAACCCAAATAAATATCTTAGTTTTGATATCATCATAGTTTTATTTGATAATATTGTTGACAATTAACAATAACTGCTTGTCAAATGTCAGTAAAATTATTTTCACAAAAGTTATATTACATGTACGTTTTATAAATTTAAACATCAATAAACAATATTCTTATCGACGTATATTTGGCCTTGACATTTAATTAGGCCACGTAGTTACATGTACCTCAATTTGTATTTTCATATCACCATGCCAATACAATAATACCCTTTCACACACACACACACACACACACACACACATTCACACACACAAAAGGATTTTCCCAAAACAGTACTATACCTGTTTCTCAGTTAGACCATAATCTTCATCATAATAGTAGACATTGCCACTGCCTGGAATAATATTCTTAAACAGCTTATCTCCAGTGACTATTATTCTGTAAGAGGTAATTCAAAGAAACAATTAATGTATATGATTGTTTCACGAGACAAGCATAAAAGGGTTCCTCCATTTCTTCAGTAAGTACCTTTCTTTAAACATAAACTGACTCAGTGTTGAAATAAAGTAAAATTAATATTCATAATTTGTGTTAACAAGAGGAACTCCAATGCTTTAGCTGGTAGCATATCATATCTCAGAGCTCCAGGTTCATGAATTGAATTGTTTTGTTTTCTTTTATTCTTTTTTGATTACTTTAAATGGTTTATAAAATACCATAGGTCTCAGCCATTAAACTGACACACCCATTAAGCCCAGGTCGTTTTTAGGACTAAAATACTGTCCATTAAGCCGACCTAAAAATCTGAACTTTTCCCTGCAGTATTTTGAACACAGGAAATAGTTTTGTTTTCATAATTCGCTATTCGTACCAATGTGTTTTGTATACTGTCAATAGATCAAGGCTAATTATGACGATCGTTTACACAAACTGTTAGCGCATACACAGGACCTCAAACTAAAATTAACGGCGTGATTAAACATTCAATGAACTACATATCAATTCAATTACTTAGAAATAATTAGACATATTGTCAATTACTACTGAGCCTTTAGGCTTTGATGGTCCTTTTTAGTCACTAACGTGGCAATAACCGAGATAATGTAAATTACCAGTATATATGGGCAGTTAGTAATTAATTAATCAGTAATTATGCTGTTATTAGTATAAATATGCCCAGACAAAATATGTATATGGTGGCACCCTAATGTCTATGCCACCAAACGAATGAGATACGACACTCTTGGGTACGGCATGTCTTAGGTACAGGTTGTTTTGTTACCAATGCTGCCTTTGAATTGAAAGTCGGGAAATGCGCTACTGAGTCCAACAACATTTATACATAATTACAAAAATCAGATAAATCTATATATAAATATTGATTTTCATTATAATAATATAAAGCCATGTATAATTATCATCAACTTGTTTTACTTCTATTTGAACTCCATGACTGCGTGAGTTTATATTAAAATGACGATTGATATCCGTTTGCATCTAGACTAGTCTAGACGGCTGCCATTTCTGGACAATGACGGCTGCTAACACACTGAAATTTTTTCTCTGGATGACTGGATTTATTGACACTGAAATAGCACCTGCCATTAAGCCGACCCCCAAAAATAAGGGTCAAAATCTTGACACAAAGTATCTGCTTAATGGCCGGGACCTACGGTATGTTGGGGAAGTACTGACAACTTTCAAAGCAATAAATCTTCAGTGTCTTAATAGTCACCACTATCTAACCCAGTTTGATTCTTAGAAGGTAGATAACTCTAGCCTAAACCTTAATTTCATCATAAAATAATTTATGATATATTGCATGTTAAAATGTTTCCTAGTTACCAAACAGAATATCAGTCATTTGAAACAGAATAGGCGTTTTTTTAAATGGGAAATAGTAGTTGAAAAGGGTGTTATGTTTTACTAAGAAAATATTTCATTTTAAATAAATTTTCTCTCATTTTGAAATAGACTTTATCCTTTTTGAAATGGAATTCAGTGTCTGAGAATTAGTAGGTTATGTTTTGTTTTTAAAATAAAAACCCATGACTCAGTTGTTCCTAATTATCACAATTTATCATGAAGTGCCTTTTTTTAAATATGGTGGCTCATGTATTCTAATTACATAACAAGTTTAATTATTTTTTAGTTTTGACATGGAAGGCACATTTTCATAAATATGCATTACACAGAGTAAGTTAATCGATTATTTCTGTTTCATCTCAGCCCTGGTAACATCTGTACCATGTGACTGAAAGATGACTACTTATATTAGATGATCACATTCTACAGACAGACATAACAATGGAATCTGAAAGAGGATCATCGTGTCACCAGCATAGCGTGCTACCAACTCAGCTATATGAATACCTGTATATTTGTAAACATAAAACACACAGAATTACCTATCATAAGTACAGTCAGAAGATTTAGTTGTTGTATCCTGGCCATCCTTAATCAACCACTTATACTTAGGATCTCTAAGCTCTAAGTTCGCAGACTCCTTGTTTGTAACATAGCCACAGTCTGCATTGAAGTCACCCATGATGATGATATTGTTGGTGTTCCAGTGTGCCATAAGGTCATCGTGTACAGAAGCCAGGGCATCAATTTCTTGCACTGCCACATCAGGATCAATGTGTACACCAGCTATTATTATCTCACCGACACCTATGAAATAGATATCACCATTATGAAGCTTGCACATACATTAATAAAAAAGGAATAATTCTATAAATCGTCATGAAACCAGAATGGACACATAACAAAAATAGAGACAGACCAGTTTTTATTTTGTTATCAGAAACAAAATTATTGTATTAATCTCTTAGTTTGCATCAATTATATGAATGATATATTAACAAATATGATTTGGTACTTTCTACAAACATTTGGTACTTTCTACATACATATGGTACTTTCTACATACATATGGTACTTTCTACATATATTTTGTACTTTCTACATACCTGAGTTACTTATTGAAAACTTAACAACAAATGGCTCTCTTTCAAACTGATCCTCTCTGTCATGATACTGATACTGATCCAGAACTTTGACATTAGACTTGCTTTTATATGAAACAAAGTTGAATAATAATGACACAGTCCATAAGAAATGTGTATGCTGTCACTAAACCACTGTCTAAAGAATGTTAAAATGAGAACTGTCTGTTGGTGTGTTACACCACAAAAGGATTCAATAAACTGTATTGTAATGATAATAACAATAAGTATTTATTCGACATTCAATTGTCAATGCTTCCAAATAAATTATTAGTAGACAAGAGGTGATTATTGGATCAAATAAATTGATTCTGATTACTTCAGAATACAATGGTTATGATTACTACATCATTTGTAATTAATATAATCAATTATGACTGCAATTACATTTTAAATAATCATGATTACAACAATGAATACAGTGTAAATCACACAAACACAAATGTGATACTTCATTTTTATTCCCTCAGCTATATATGTTATACCGATATAACAACTAAATAAAAATGCCGGACATTTATGACAGATGGTATTTAATGAGACCAAATGCAATGTTCTCCATCTAGGCTCAACAAACCCATTTTATGAGTACAGTATGAGAAATACCTCACTTGAAGCAATAACAGAGGAGAAGGACTTAGGTGTCACCATTGACAGGGATCTGAAATTCCATATGCATGTGTACAAAGCAATGAACAAAGCATCAAGAATGCTTGGACTTGTTAGAGCGACATTCACCTGCATCGATGAGATGACACTCCTCAGACTATTCACCACTATGGTACTCCCTCATTTGAAATATGGAAATGTGATATGGTGTCCAAGGTTCCAACGTGACAAGCTGGAAGTCGAAAAAATCCAGAGGAAATCGAGCCACAAAGCTGACACAGAACTTGAGAAGTCTGCCATATAGAGATAGGTTAGAAGCCATGAGACTGCCATCTTTGTGCTATCGTAGGAGATGAGGCAACATGCTTCAGGTGTATAAGATCCTGAAGGGTATAGACAGGCTGGAATCTAACCAATTCTTCTCACTGGCTGACATGTCAAACACCAGAGGGCATAGTCTCAAGCTATAGTGAAGGGCTGCTCAAGATCAAGTTTGAGTTAAAATGTGTTCAGTCAGAGAGTGACAAACGATCGGAACAGGTTACCAATGCACATGATAAACAGTCCTACATTAAATACATTCAAGTCCCGATTAGACAAATATCGGATTAGGGAGCATTACAATCTGCTGTGATCCATTTAATAAGAAATATCTTACATAGAAAACAAGACTTGACCAGAGTTTTTAACAGGCTGTGCCATCACAACTCCCTAGATCTGGTACCAAGGTATCATAATAGTAGATTGCATGGATCTTGTGATGTGATATGTATAAAGATATGAAATTTATTGCAATCATATCACACAACTAGGTGATTAAATGAATTAATTAATTCAGGAAACAAAGGTGAACACGACTAATTAAACCAACAACTGTCTAGCTGTAATTATCACCATATGAACCAGTGGCTGACTGGCTGGCTGCCTTTGCAACAAGATCACAATTGGACAGACTTATAATATAAATAATCATGCCATATTCACAAGCCTATTAGTGAGCTCCGGTGCCCTAGCAGTTAAGCCTCCGGCACTTAGTGCCATCGATCACAGGTTCGAACCCCGCAAGTGGTCGAAACTTTTCCAGAGATTAATTTCTTGGCTCACATCGTGGGTGGCTGATCACATTAAATGGCGCTGCCATCTCCACTGAATTATTTAAAATAAAGGGGGACGTTAAAAACCCCCTGAGGACGTAAAACACTCTGATAGTGACCACCCTCAGGGTATTTCGGCTCCATCTTTCCGTACTGCTCCCCTGTGAGTGGTGGGGGGGGAGGTTTCTCAACCACTCCAACATAGAGGCTGTGCTGAATAAGCAACAGCCTGGGGATTCTCCCCGAACAACAAAACAAACAAGCCTATTGGCTGTGTCCAATGGGCGACAGCCAGGGTCTCTACCCCAAACTTCAACAAGCACACAGATGCACTAACATTTAAATCCATCATCTTACAATTGACATGTTTGAATATTTGGCAAATATACATTCAGCAACAAGATGCATTATGTATGGCGTGACTGTAATCAGGTAATATATAGGATAATTATAATATATACAAGAAATACGGTTTATAAACTCACTCCAGGTTGGGACGTGGTTGAAACCACATAATATTGCTTTATCAAAGCTTGTGTAATACTTTATGTAATCATGAATGTAATCACTGACTATAATTACATTTATAATGTAATTGATTATGATTAAATAGCAGTTTTGATAAGTTAGTATATGAATTATGCTCACCTGTACATAAAGGCATATTGTTCCTTGCTACTGGTTCTCCCAAGTCTTTCACTTAAAACAATATCATATACTTCTGGCCTACAATATACAACATATTATACTTTAAAGGTAATATATGAAAACACCATACATGCAATTTGTATTATAATCATATTGCATTAAGTACCTGATAATAGTAATATCAGCATTATAATGGCTAATATTGTTCATTTACAGTACAGAAACAAACCAATATATATATATATATATATCTCATTAAAAAAATTACTCCTCATTAAAATTGTTGATTATAGTATTGCATAAATAACTGATAATTATCTTTTAGCCTGTTATGGTGATGGTTAATTCCATTTATAATAACAGTATTATCAGCTCTAAAACTCTGAAAATAATGGCTCCCTGTAGATTGAATTTGGTCCTAGTCTACTTTGAATGAACACATAAATATTTTCAATATGATGGAGAATTGATCAAATCTATTTGGAATATGACATTTGTTCAATTTATTATATTTCCACTTTTCATCACTGGAGGACTGAACTTAAACTAAGTAAGCCAATTTTAATGTACACATAACCACTGCTATTGACATAACAAGACATTATTCTGACATTTAAGCAATTTTCAGAAGGGCATAGAAAAATAAATTTAGATTTAATGAGCAAACATCACCAATAAAAGATTGATTTTAGCATATCTGCTCAATGAGCTTTCAAGATATAAGGACTATTTTTTGTTATTAATTTAAAACCATTTCCTGTAACCTTTAATTGCAGTGATAACGGACTAGTGTTAATTAAAACAAAATCATTAGCCAAAGAGAGCTAATTAATTCAACATTTAATACAAACCCGAGTCTATTGACTTCTTCCAGCAGTTTGTAGATAGCTTTTCCACTGCTGTCCCTTATCTCTTCTATGAGGAGTATATCATATCTCTGAACAATCTAAAATATAAATTTTAGTATTTTAAAGTCACTGATCAGTCTAGGCATGGAAAAAATGCAGATAGGATAACCCCATTCACCAGGAGTAAAGTGAAAGTTGCAGCGAAATTATTGGGACAGTTTTGTCCAAGTCACTGATTTTATACAAAACGGTTCATTATCTGTCAGGATGATGAAATGAGGAAGCATCTGAAATTAATCACACTAAAATTAAATGAATCCAATAAGATCATGGGTCATTATATTCAATATTCAGATTAGAAATACATTTAAAGATTAACATTACGATATGTATAGTGATAAAAAATAGAACTGGAGTAGTTTTCTCTATAATTAATTATTTTGTATTCAAATAAAACTTTCCTATTTAATACTGCTGGACATGATAAAAATATGATTAATTTGATACCTTATTAATAATAATAATGTTTGTAATTGTCACTTGAATGCAGTCATTCACTTTAACAATATTTAACAAACAAAGAAACCATGTTATATCTAGCTAGGTAAACATTTCTATAATACATGGCATTCATTACACTCAGCTGCCAGGATAGTGAAGTGACTTGCATTAGGTTATATATATATATATATATATATGTATATATATATATATATATATATATATATATTTATATGTACACTATATATTTATATTATAGAAATATAATTCATTTAACTTCTAATGGATTAGAGACTAATATATGACAAGTTTTGTGCAGTGTAATGCTTATAAAATGTGTTCCTAATTTATTTAATTCAGGATAAATAAACTATCTGGAGTATTCTCTCTCTCTCTCTCTCTCTCTCTCTATATATATATATATATATATATATATATATATATTATACTCTCTCTTCACACACACACACACACACACACACAATAAATATGGCATTGCTTACCTTGGCTAGTACACTCATAACCTCTGGTTTTCCTGCTTTGGTCCTGCCAAATATCTGGATATTGAATGCTCCAATATGAATCTGTTTGGCTTCTGCTGGTAATTCTACTGCAGCTATTATAAAGATATTGAACAGCAAATACATTTTCAAGCTAATAAGGTAAAGTGCATATTAGAAAATATTTCTACACAGAAAAGACAAACCCAAAATAATATGTTTGTAAATCTACTTTGACAAAATTGATACTAATATCAACTACCAGGTATAACAAGAAACTTAACAAACATAGAATTACAAAATTAGTGAGTGTTTTCTTTAGCCCCTGAATTGATCACACCGAGACATATGGCCAAAAGGTGATCGACTTCCTAGGAAAATATCCCCTAAACACAGGTAAAACTTGGATTTAAACCTGTAATCAAGAGGTTTGTAGTGCAATACTCTAAATGCTGCACTATCAGAGTACCTTTAGAATAAAAAACGATTTCATAAATAATATTATCACAGACATATCAAGATGCACCCTACTCAGGATGGGATGATGATTGATGTTTTACGGCCACTTTTGTGCACATGGCAGGCTAAATGGGTTGAATGACCTCCAAATGTAATGAAATGAGGTCAAAGATGAAACAACCTTCAGATATGCCCACGCCGAGATTCGAACACAGTGGTAGTGATCTGTGGTCCAACACGCCACTGCTAGTATATTTAACAAAATTTCAAATATAATTAAACCGAGTGCTACTAGCTTCTCCTCTCAGCACAATCAAAAGTTTTATATTTTGTGCTATCAATAAAATAACAATCATTGTATTCCACATACCGGTATATAAACAAATTAGCTCTAATAAGCACATATTGAACTTTTCAAAGAATTGCCAACTTACCAAGATGCAACATTATTTCAACAGTTATCAATGCACTGTAGCTGTGGTGAATAGCATACAATGATGACAGTATTGGCATGAAAAGTTGTATGAACATGTGTGCTTAAAAAATGACAATGAAACATTACTTCACAGTTATTTAGCACAGATCATGCTAAATATATTGAACATAATATTTCTAGTATTGTGGAATACAACCGTAGAGCAGCACTGGTAATATTGAAAAATATTAATATCAAAATAGGATTACTATTGCCTGTGTGGCTAGATGAATTTAGAACAGTAATGTTTGCTCCTGTTGTGCTATCTGGGAGAATTGGAGTTCTGAGGTCCTTTTGATGGAGGACTCTTCATCTAACTATGCAACTAGCAAGGTTGTCTCTTCCATCTATTTTTAATTGATTTAAAACCACTCCGAGCATGGAAGCAGTATATTATACATCTCTTATATCTTGCCACGTTTAAATACATGCAATTCGGGCTATTGCTATATTATTATTTACTCTTGTCAGAGCGAGGTTAAGTGCAAGAGGAACTTCAACAATGATATATCAACAACTATCAAACAAACATTACTCGAATAAAGATAGACTCAATACTACAATGAAATTCTCTTCTATGCCTAGAAATGTCATACACTGGCTACCGGTAAGCATTTCCTTGCTACTTTAGTGTTATTCTATTTATACCACAAGTAGTGTTACTAATCTACAATACCAGTTTATCAGACAGAGAAAATAAACAAACAGTTGACCAAAAAGATCTTTTTAAACTTTTACTAGTTGATATTTTTACGAATGGCATAATTGTATGATGCTGAATAAATCATATTTTAGATCATATTACATCATTACATTTGATATATTTAGACTAACTCAGTGACGTGGTAAACTCTATTAGAATGGAGGTAGTATAATATTGAGATCACATACGTCCTCTATTTAACCTTGAAATTCAATAAATATTATGATTTCTTGGTTCTCTGAAAATATTTACTTTTTTATTAACTTTAGCATCTCTGTGAAACACCAATAAGGATTTTACATTGTATTGTGCTATATTATATTCGTATTACTTTTACTCAAAACTTCTGGTAATTACTATTCACATTCTAGAATGGTAAGCGACTTCATTTGTTACAACTCTTTTATCAAAGCCACTAGTGTTATGAGCCACTTAGCCAAGTTGCGGTAGGCTGCTGATGAGTAAAGTTTGTGCTCACCGGACAACTGGAACTCAACGGGATAATGGTCACTAATAGCCTGTGTCTGAAATAATCAGAAATGTATCGATCTATAGGTCATGTATATGGGTACTTGTGTGTGTAACACACACACACACACACACACAGATGGAACAGTTTATTGTAATCACTGTATTATTCATAAATAGCAAAGTAAGAAACCCAAATAAATATCTTAGTTTTGATATCATCATAGTTTTATTTGATAATATTGTTGGTAATTAACAATAGCTGCTTGTCAAATGTCAGTAAAATCATAACAAGATAAAATTATTTTCACAAAAGTTGTATTACATGTACTTTTTATAAATTTAAACATCAATAAACAATATTCTTATAGACATATATTTGGCCTTGACATTTAATTAGGCCACATAGTTACATGTACCTCAATTTGTATTTTCATATCACCATGCCAATACAATAATACCCTTTCACACACACACACACACACACACACACATACTCCCACACAAAAGGTTTTTCCCAAAACAGTACTATACCTGTTTCTCAGTTAGACCATAATCTTCATCATAATAGTAGACATTGCCACTGCCTGGAATAATATTCTTAAACAGCTTATCTCCAGTGACTATTATTCTGTAAGAGGTAATTCAAAGAAACAATTAATGTATATGATTGTTTCACGAGACAAGCATAAAAGGGTTCCTCCATTTCTTCAGTAAGTACCTTTTTCTTTAAACATAAACTGACTCAGTGTTGAAATAAAGTAAAATTAATATTCATAATTTGTGTTAACAAGAGGAACTCCAATGCTGTAGCTGGTATCACATCATATTTCAGAGCTCCAGGTTCATGAATCGAATATTCTTTATTTACATTTATTATTTTTGTATTTCTTTAAATGGTTTATAAAATATGTTGGGGAAGTACTGACAACTTTCAAAGCAATAAATCTCTTGTGTCTTGATAGTCACCACTATCTAACCCTGTTTGATTCTTAGAAGTTAGATAACTCTAGCTTAAATCTAACTCCAAACCAAACACTGGAAGACTAACTGTCTGAATCAGAATCACCTTCTTAATTTCATCATACTATAATTTAAGATAACTTGCATGTTAAAATACTGTTTCCTAGTTACCAATCAGAATATCAGTCATTTGAAACAGAATATGCCCTTTTTGGAATGGGAAATAATACTTGAAAAGAGTGTACTTTTTTAATAAGAAAATATTTCATTTAAAATAAGTTTTGTCTCATTTTGAAATGGAATTTATGGAAATTCCCCCTTTTCAACCAGAAAATAGTGTCTGAGAATTAGTAGGTTATGTTTTGTTTTTAAAATAAACACCCATGACTCAGTTGTTCCTAATTATCACAATTTATCATGAATTTGTTTTTATAAATATTGTGAATGCTCATGTAGTCTAATTACATAACAAGTTTAATTTTTAACATGGAAGGCACGTTCTCATAAATATGTATTACACAGAGTAAGTTAATCGATTATTTCTGTTTCATCTCAGCCCTGGTAACATCTGTACCATGTGACTGAAAGATGACTACTTATATTAGATGATCACATTCTACAGACAGACATAACAATGGAATCTGAAAGAGGATCATCGTGTCACCAGCATAACGTGCTACCAACTCAGCTATATGAATACCTGTATATATGTAAACATAAAACACATAGAATTACCTATCATAGGTACAATCAGAAGATTTAGTTGTTGTATCCTGGCCATCCTTAATCAACCACTTATACTTAGGATCTCTAAGCTCTAAGTTCACAGACTCCTTGTTTGTAACATAGCCACAGTCTGCATTGAAAGTCACCCATGATGATGATATTGTTGGTGTTCCAGTGTGCCATAAGGTCATCGTGTACAGAAGCCAGGGCATCAATTTCTTGCACTGCCACATCAGGATCAATGTGTACACCAGCTATTATTATCTCACCGACACCTATGAAATAGATATCACCATTATGAAGCTTGCACATACATTAATAAAAAAGGAATAATTCTATAAATTGTCATGAAACCAGAATGGACACATAACAAAAATAGAGACAGACCAGTTTTTATTTTGTTATCAGAAACAAAATTATTGTATTAATCTCTTAGTTTGCATCAATTATATGAATGATATATTAACAAATATGATTTGGTACTTTCTACAAACATTTGGTACTTTCTACATACATATGGTACTTTCTACATACATATGGTACTTTCTACATATATTTTGTACTTTCTACATACCTGAGTTACTTATTGAAAACTTAACAACAAATGGCTCTCTTTCAAACTGATCCTCTCTGTCATGATACTGATACTGATCCAGAACTTTGACATTAGACTTGCTTTTATATGAAACAAAGTTGACTAATAATTATATAAATATTATAATGATAATAACAATAAGAATTTCTTCGACATTCAGTTGCCAATGCTTCCAAATAAATCATTAGCTGTATGGCATGCCTATAGTCAGGCAATTTCTATGTAATATATATGATAATTATAATATACACCAGAAATACAGTTTAAAACCACATAAAATTGCTTTCTCAAAGCTTGTATAAAACCTTGTGTAATTGTGATTACATTTACAATGTAATTGATTATGATTACCGTAAATACTCGCATAGTAATTGTCCCGGCAGATAAGTCAAGGTGAATTTTAGAACCTAGAAATCTTTCTTCAGGCATATGCCCCACCGTATAAATCGAGGTCGACTTCTGAAGTATTGGCTTGCCAAGCCTTTTCCATCTATTAATATGTTTAAATTCTCTGAATATCGGAATTATTATCATCATCCAGAAAAAGCTGGCCCACACCTTTTGTTCTGATCAATGCTGCCACATGGTTTTCTCCAACCCTATGATGATGGGTCTCAATCTTTTTAGGTTATTAGCAGTTGTTATCTAATAACTAATCATTCCATAATTTCCACCCTTCAACCTTAAATGGCTTGTCAGGCATACATCAAACAGCTGTAGTAGGCCTATTGACATACACCCTCCAGTACGATGGCCTACATGGATAGATCTATATATACAGATTTTGTTCCTGAGGTTCGCAAAAAGATCAAAAGCTGTTTGTTACTACCTTTGATTTCAATTCATAATTGCTTTGATGATATAATTAATAAACAAACTTGTCACAGTTCCGTCAACTGGTAAACAATTGTGAGCAGTGACTGTTATTGTATTGCTAATCACTTGGTAACCACTTGGTAACAGAGCATGACTATCAAGTATTATTACATAAAGACCACCATGTTTGGGAAATCCTGTATCTAAACATAATCATTGGCCTTGTAAATATAATGAGTACCAATGATGTATTAAAAAAAAGTGAAGCCTATGAAGCAGTTCCATGACGGATAGGTTTCCAGGGCTAAAAGATTGTGGATCGTCAGATGTTAACTGTTATGTCTTTTAATCATTTTTCATTTTATAAAAAATGTAATCAAGATGAAATTAAAAGACAGTAGATAATATTTATTATAATAGTTTAGTAAAAATTACAAAGGTAGTAAAAATTAATCGTTATTTATTGAATAATGATGGATTAATAGGCAGCGATGTGGCAATTTTGTACAAAATCTGGCTCTTATTTGGGTTGAATCCTATAATGTTGTGTGTCAAGTATGGCATAAAAGATATTTTCTTCAGCTGGTAGTAAATATGATGCGCGTATAAGTTGAGGTGCTTCTGAGAACTCCCTTTTCCTTCCCCCCAAAAATTGACTTCAGCGTGAGTATTTACGGTACATTGCATCTAGAAACGACAATTACGATTACTTGAGATCATGTAATTGATTACAATTGATTGTGATTACTGATTATGATTACCCCATGCCTGATCAACAGTAAAGGTTCCAATATGTGAAAAATTCAAGTTCTTATGCTGCTGTGGAAAAGCATATTTTCTTTTGCTGAATCAAGGTTTCTTTCTTACTTTTGATAAGTTAGTATATGATTGCCCTGTGGTAAGCTCACCTGTACATAAAAGCATATTGTTCCTTGCTACTGGTTCTCCCAAGTCTTTCACTTAAAATAATATCATACACTTCTGGCCTACAATATATAACATATTATAGTTATACTTAATAAGTAATATATGAAAGCATCATACATGCAATTTTTATAATCATATTGCACAAGTACCTGGTATTATCAGCATTATAATGGCTAATATTGTTTATTTACAGTACTGAAACAAACCAATATATATATATATATATATATATATATATATATATATCTCATTAAAAAAACTACTCATTAAAATTGTTAATATAGTATTGCATTGATACCTGACAATTATCATTTACACTCAGAATCTAAATTTTAATTTGGGAAAGAATTGATTAAATTTATTCTGAATATGACATTTGTTCAATTTATATTTCCACTTTTCATCACTGGAGGAGTGAACTTAAACTAAGTAAGCCAATTTTAATGTACATATAACCACCACTATTGACATAACAAGACATTATTCTGACATTTAAGCAATCTTCAGAAGGGCATAGAAAAATAAATTTAGATTTAATGAGCAAACATCACCAATAAAAGATTGATTTTAGCATATCTGCTCAATGAGCTTTCAAGATATAAGGACTATTTTTTGTTATTAATTTAAAACCATTTCCTGTAACCTTTAATTGCAGTGATAACGGACTAGTGTTAATTAAAACAAAATCATTAGCCAAAGAGAGCTAATTAATTCAACATTTAATACAAACCCGAGTCTATTGACTTCTTCCAGCAGTTTGTAGATAGCTTTTCCACTGCTGTCCCTTATCTCTTCTATGAGGAGTATATCATATCTCTGAACAATCTAAAATATAAATTTTAGTATTTTAAAGTCACTGATCAGTCTAGACATGGAAAAAATGCAGATAGGATAACCCCATTCACCAGGAGTAAAGTGAAAGTTGCAGCGAAATTATTGGGACAGTTTTGTCCAAGTCACTGATTTTATACAATACAGTTCATTATCTGTCAGGACGATGAAATGAAAAAGCATATGACATTAATCATTCAAAAACCAAATAAATCCAATAGGACCATGGGTACTCATATTTAGTATTCAGATTAAAAATACATTTAAAGATTAATATTACAATATTTATAGTGATAAAAAATTGAACTGGAGTAGTTTTCTCTATAATTAATTTTTTTTTTGTATTCAAATAAACTTTCCTATTTAATATTGCTGGACATGATAAAAATATGATTA